>ML811001.1:0-26820 GCA_009831015.1 Picea engelmannii
CCAACATAAATAAAATAACATTAATAATGTAATATGCCCCAATTAAGGGGTAATGAGCCAATATTAGGGCTTAACACATCAGGACAATAAGACTGGGTTTTAATTGGAGAGAAGAGTTGGTTATAAATACTAATACTAAGGGTGCCAGGAGAATTATGTGTCGACTAGATTTTTTTCGTGAGGATCTTATATTAGGTTTAGTCTAGGTTTAGTTTAGGTTTATTTTTCTTGCAAGTGTGATTTAATTTTCCTGTAAGTGAAATATTTATTTTTCCGCAAGTGTGATTTACTTTCCTGCAAGAGTGATTTACTTTTCCGCAAGTGTGATTTACTTTCCTACAAGAGTGATTTATTTTCCTCAAGTGTGATTTATTTTCTTTCAAGAGTGATCTAATTTCCCGCAAGTGTGTCATTTACTTTCCTGAAAATGTGTGCTTCCATTCCAACAAGTGTGGATTTGATATAGATTAATTTAGTGACTTGCTAAAGTATCTTGATATCTTTCCTTGTGAAATTAATTTGAAAATACTACAACTCATGGGAAATTACTATATTATACTTGAATATATGATGCACGATAGTTCATGAGTTCAATACAACCTTGAATTGATAATTAAATGTACAAACTCTTCAATTGCTTACTAATTTAATTGGGAATTAATTGAAAAGTTCGTCAAGTGTGTCGGGCGTAGAGAATCATGCTTCATCTAGAAGGATTATAAATCCCAAACTTTGAATCACCAAGTTCTACTATCGTGAAAGTGGTCCATCATAAATGTCTATGCCACTTCCTCAACCTCAAATATCCAATACTCCATCTAACGGTTGATCAATTCTATCATTGGAGAACCAAAACACCATTCAATCATAGACATGGTTTTAATAGGAGATCTTTGAGTGATCTATTTTCCAAATGAGGAGAAGGATATTAGTACCAAAATTAGTAGTGTATAGTCCAAAAAGGGCTCATCAAGAGTTAGTATTTTTCAACTACTTACACTTATATCTTTGTAGGTCATGGAAGGGTAGGTAAGGTAGGATTTCAATTAGGTTAATCTTCTAGATATAGAATTGGTGGGGGGCCCATTTATTTTGGCTCATGAGAGAATAAAATAAAAGGGGGATTCATTGTGGTCACAAAAACTGGTGACACACTAGGAGAAATAGTTATCTATGTCATTGAATTATTAGGGACTTAACTTCAAATCTAACTATGAAACAAAGTTCATAAAATTGCAACAAGCGTTTCCATAATTATAGGTACCACATTAAGGATGAATATTAAAAAAATATACGATATTCTTTCAGGAAAGTTATCTAACATATCCTTTTTAGTGATCCAATTAATGAGGTAAATTCTTAAATTAAAATGTGTACTTATGCTTAGCTTTGGCTCAACCATGGGTCCTAATCTTTTAGTTTGAAGTAGACATATACATAAGTGTGTTCCTTGTCTCTTTATCCCCAACATTTCTTCACTTCCAACGAGAATCCATAGCCCCTATGAAGTTTCCTCGATATCATATAAGCATAGTCTCACTGCCAGTGAGCGTCCACATCCCTGACAAGTTTACTTATACTTCCCACACTATTCATAGTTCTTTCAACTTCCCTTTTTATTTTAGAACATATTCACCCTTTTTAATTTGTAAGTAATAATTACATGTATAATTGGGTGTATAAGTATCGAGGTGATATGAGAGTTAATTCAATTTATTGAGTATATTCCATGAATTTTAGTTTAACCCAAAAATCTTTCCAAAAGCTACCACAATACAACTTTTACATTATTGTGAGGTGAATGGAGCTCATAGAAAAAGATAGATATATAGCTTCCCATATCATGGATCATTATACATGCATATAATGGACATCTATGTTCTACCACAACTACAAATTGCCTTCTACAATTAAATATGGGTGAATAATATTTTTATATAGAGCATCCCACATATCAATGACCGGTATAAATGTCTTCATTGTGTTTAACTAGAGATGTGTAATTCAAGTGCCTAGGAAGAAAAGAGAAAAATTTGGATAAGATAGAATTTAAGGATATCATTTTTTGAAGTAGAGGGTGAGTTGGTGAAGGAAAAGTTGAATATTAGAAATAACGTTTAGTAAGGAAGATCATCATAAGAAAGACTTGGGTGAGAAGAATTTTCTAACTATTTTGTTGATGTACTAGTACATGCCAAGGATATGAAAATAAACTAGAAGATGCTAACAACAGATATGTTGAATTGATTTAGGTGACTTTTATTTGATCATGATACATCTAAGGAGAGGATTCTTGGGGTCTTGATTCTGATGGTATCTCCCCAATATTTATCATATTATTCTTGTTACAAGGAAATTCACTTTATGGCATGGGGTAAACCAAAACAGACAGAAATGACTGTGAAAATCAACTCTGATCTCAAGTATGCTATATAAAAAAATATGATAACAAGAAAAGATAAAGATCCTACCTCGTCCAGACATTCGATGAAGTCCACCGTTGAGCACTCAACTCAAAGAAATACACTTGCAACTTGTCCTCAAAAACCAAGATACGCAAGCATATGGTGATAATATATAAATTTTGCACATTCAATATCACAATCCATTAATATTCATAACAAATACATCCATGGAATAAAAATTCAAATATTTGCAAGACATTAATTGGACGAGAAAAGAGTATTTCTATTAAAATGTAACCAACAGAAGTGTATGAATGACAAACTTCTATGTTTTCACATTCAAAACTGAGAAACTAAGTCCCTTCCAGCTGGGCCTCCACCACTTCAATCCTCCACCAAAGGAAATCTCATATAAGAGAGACAATGAGGTTCTCCATCAAGTAGGGAAGATCCCAGGGGTTGAACAATGTGTTCATACTTAAAAGGATAATGGGATCGAGACTTGATATTAAGTGAGTAATTTCTACAAAGTAACTTTTCTCTCAAAATTGAATTCTTCTCATGTCTTCCACATCTTGGATATGGACCATTTATAGCCTTCAAATGGAATTGAGGGGCCGAGTCTAAATGTTTCCAGTATATGGAAGGTCAAGGATCATGGATATGGTGGCGTGACATGGAAACCTGACACCATTTTTTAATTTTGGGCACAAAACCCGATCTACGAGAGATGTAATGGTGCAACCTTTGTATATGCATGTTGTATAATAGTTAGGGCATGTATATGTGGAAAAATAGTATTTTTAGCTCTAGGAATTACAAAAAGGGACTTCAAGTCTGCATAGGGAAATGGAAAAGGCCTTCTGAGAAATTTTTTATAGGGTGAGGAAAATATTTCTATAACAAATGCCCCCTAATGTGTGAGGTCATAGGAGTATCTATGATGGCCTAAATACATTATAATACCCAAAAGTAGAGTAATAGATACCCAACTGGACAAACTAGTTGCTCATGAGAATATTAGAATCTATACTGACTTTGTGCACACGGATACCAGATTGAATTACACTGCAGATCAGGGATGATTTTAAGGATGGAAATTTATTTTAAAATATAGAAACCTTGGCGAATCTTACTAATCCTTTATATGTCATCTATAAATGTTTGGCGATATTTTTGTAAAAATATTCAAATTTCTAAGAATTTTATATAGTTTTTATAAAATTTTGGCAATTTTTAAGGTAAAATAATTTTATCCTATAGAATTTGGGCGAATCATTTTTAAAATAACGAATCTTGTTTTTGGAAAAAACATGGAAAATTAGCCCACAAGCAAAATTTAGCCCCTAAAATCATCCCTACTGCAGATCCATGTGAAAATATACCAAACAGTTGTTCATGGCCATGAATAGGAAATACAAAGGTGGCTACATTCCATAGGTTGTCATAGTCACAAACAAGGCCCAATAAAAACAGTCTCAAAATCAATCTAAATATATCTGTATACAATGGAGTACAATCTAATCTCCCATGATCATTGAAATCACATAGGTACTAGTCCAATAAAAGATAGAAACAACTCAGGAAAGTTGTGACTATGAACCAATGTATTCAAGTATTCTAATAGATCTACCAAAGGTGCAAGTCCACATCACATGAATAAAGGAGTTGAGGTCGAACATAATGAGACTTCATTTGATTACCGGTCATTAAGGTATACCGTTAACAAATGCGAGACAACCTACCGATAATGAAAGTAGGTATCAAGGCACTGAGCACATTCTTACAAGTGTGAATAAAGGTGTTGTGTTTGAACACTTGAAGAATCCATCGATCAGGAGACATTGATGTATTCCCAACTGTCGATGGTGAGAAAACTTGCCACTAATGATTGCAAGCCTCTAGGTACTCATAGGACTCTGGGTCTCATTTCCAGAATAGATGGGCTTAAGTCGATGGAAGGAGACCCGCTAGAAGGAGAGCATTAAGGAATCTCTCATCATTCATCACGAGGTGCAAAGTAGTAGCTTCATGATTTGGAGGAATTTAGACGAAGAACATGATCATGAACCAACGACCTTGTGCCTCTTTCTCATGTACCATATGCAAGCGCTACATGAAAAAGACCCTTTGAATAACAAAAAATAAGGAAAACTGTTGAAAAGGGTGAGGAAACCATAAATAAGGCTAATGGCATCCAAGACAATGCATGGATCCCAATGTGTGAATAGATTTCTTACCTTTGAACACAAGAGAAACCCCCCAGTCAGCAACCAATGATGAAATGTCGACTGTTGGGTTCAAGGTTACCTACTAAAGATGGAAGTAGGACTAGGGTGCATGATAGGACTACAACTTCATGTAACTCTGAGACACACTGAGGGTATGGTCAACATGCAAAGTCAAGAGTTCTGAGGAATGACTGACACAAGCTAATAGACATCCTTTGAACAAGAGCATGAGACATATGGAAGACTACGAAAGCATAGACTCAACGATGAAACTTTGTGATGCAGGAGGCACCAATAAAACTCTCCATAGGGATTGGAAGAGTAACTAGTCAGGGGAGTAAACTCTAAGTAACGAGCTCAGCTTCCTAAGGTCATGCTAAACCCAAAATTTTGATGACAAGTGGACTCAAAAATTTGTGCTATGTTCAAAGGTGACATGACTGCTGGTAATATAAGACAATATTCCTTTCCTGCCCATCTTTTTTTTTCATAGTCAAATGAATATTATGATACAAAAGAGGAAATGAGTGTCGCTAGTAAGCAACTAGTTCTAGTAGTGGAACATACCTATGCTCAATGCAAGGCGGTGCATGCAAGATATGGACACTCAGGGGAATGTTTCCTCTTGGGGTATAGGGTGTCAAGGCTCTGGTTGGATGATGATGCACACTAATGAGGTGATAGGATTATAATGAAAAAGCGAGAAACGACAATAGGCTCAATACTGCAAGAAAGAGAATGAGATGCAATTACAACTTAACACCAAAAAATGTCACTTTTCATAAATTTAGTCTACTTGGTTTGAAAAAGGGGTAAACTTACACCAAATAGACATCCTTTCAAATCCAATTTACGAGTGTGAAAGAGACAAGTTTACTCAACAATATTTTCATTTTTTGAGAGAGTCAGGAAAGAGCTTAAACCAGACTTGTTGATGTTTTTCTAAGCATCATATCATGGGGGAGACCAGGGCTCTCGTGCAGGACTTTTGTGAAAGTTTAACAAATTATGAATAATTAACACAAGCTTGGGAAAAACTAGAGTTTTCCAAGTAGAGGAGGATAAAATACTTGCATAGGCTACCTTCTCTATGATATATCGAAGAACTCCCCTTATCTGAAAGGGTGTAGAAGAAGGAACTGGATACCCTACAATACCATCCCAGTCGAAGGAAATGTCCCTAGGACTTGGAAGGAGAATACTCAAAGAGAGTGGAACGCTCTCTTCGTCAGAAGGTATAGGACTATAAATGTGAATACCATGGTAAAAATACTCATCATTCCTCAAAACAGGACCGATTTTGACCAAATATTGCATCAGAATGACAGTTGGTTGAACATGATGTGAGACCACATAGTCGAGAGATGAATTACCCCCCAAAATAAGAGTGGTGTCATCCAATTATTGCATCAGCATGACCTTTGTATCAACCAAAGAATAATTAGAAGGTTGGCAAATCCAAGATGACTCTGAACCCGAAGAGTTATTAGACAAGGACTACGCTTCTTCTACTACAACAATAGTAGTGAAAAAGTGAGTTAAATGACCTCCTTTGCAAATCCCACAAAGGCACTTAGGATTATGTACTATACATCGATGTTTCTCAATCATATGAATTCCCCCAACATCACTCACAATGGCTCGTGACATGCTCTCAACGTGACTTGCAGAGGCTAGTAATTCATCTTCAGCATGATGTACAAAGGTTGGTGGTGATTCTCCAACATGGTTGATCTTGATTGGAGATGTGATGTCTGTATGACTCGTGGTTACTAGATTTTTTCCCCCAACATGACTTGCAGCAGTTGGAATGGTGGAAATGGTTGGTTGCATAATTTGAGACCAAGGTACCAGGAAAGACTAGTTTTGAGAAATTGTAGGCCATGAAGGGCTCTAGTCTACACCCTGTCCATGCCTGACAGAGTAGTATCATCCTCCAATTTGATTCATAGAGGTTTGTAAACTAATCATCACCGAAGAATATGTTTTCAAAGAGAAAACGTCTTGGCAAGGTTTACTCAGGTGAGGATATAGGTTACCCCCAACTAAAGGGATTCTGTGAAGGGAGTAGCCCATACTATAAAAATGACTCCCTTCATATGAAATACTAGAGGATGGATGGAGGCCCTACATAGGAAAAGTGTTCGTAGGAACTAGCATGGTGGATGAAGGATAAACAAATGGGGTGTAATAAGTAGAATAACCACCCATTTGATAACTTGATCCTAGAAAAGTGAAGCTAGGATTGAATCCATGGGGAGGGATATTCCAACATCCCATTGTGAGAGTCAGTTGAGGGACATGACCCCCATCAAATGAAAAAGGAGAAAAAGGAGGCATCATGCCCCCAGACCCAAAGATAATATTCACATAAGGCAATGAGACAAAGGATGGAAAGTGTGAAGACATTTCTGGCATACCATGAGAAAAATGATTAGAGGCCCAAGGTATTGGTTGAGTATCATGATTCTGCATACCACTAGGAAACATAGATGGATTCATCCCCATGAAATGAGCAAAGGATATGGAGTGGTTAGTGTTAATTAAGGGATTTAAGGGAACTCCAATTTCCATAATAATGGATACTCACGACGCAATACAAAATCCTAAGGCCAACTAGTAATCAAAGAGAACACCAAAATAAAAAAAGGCCAATATGCACACAAACATAAAAAAGTGACTGAAAGGGGCCTCCCTCCCTAAAGTAGGCATGCCTTGCCCAAGAGGGGCCTGTGACTCCCTACAAAAGATCATAGGTATCATAATCCATTATAAGGTCCCTCATGGGCTTAACAACCAGTCGATCAGATCCCCTAGGAGAGGTAATACTCCATAAAGGTTGTTTGTTATCCGACCCTTATATGACCCAGGGTACCCACAAAATAACCCCTGCAAGTAACCTATGTGGTACCTATGTCAAGCAACTAAGAAACCACGATATAAACAATGTGCAGACGAACAATCATAAGTTAGGTCTACCATATGGGCATGGTAACAAAGCTCAAAATATCGAAAGCACAACCTCTCACAGAGGTAAAGGTACTAGAAATATCCCCATATACAAATAGATCCCCATAAATATATCTGACGCTAAGAAGGTATTGGGGGATATCCCCTCAACCAACTTCACGTGACCTCATTCTTAACTTTGGCGTAAGCAGAGCCTCCTGACGTCACCAATTATACAATGGATTTCGCCACTCCCTTAGTCAGGAACATATGTTGATTTTAATAGTCTTGGAGAAGTTTACTCACAAAATCCTATTCCAAGTCTCTAAATCCTAAGATAATTTGTGCACCCTAAAAATAAAATCGTTTCTAATCAATTTTAAATTTATCAATGTTGCTTTTAGTGGCTTTGCTTACTCAAAAAGGTGTGTTCGTGAAAATGATGATGTTATGACTCAACAAGTAAAATAAATGAATATGAATAAAATGCAAAGTCCTAACTTCAATTCCCAATAAATGATAAGCTTTTCAAAATGCAATTTTCAATTTAATTCTGCAATTCAAAAAAAGATGCAATATTTCCATATATGTACTAAGATCAATGATAAGAACCCAAAAGATAAAATGCCAACAATGCAAAATGTTTATTATTTTTTTATTTTCAATATAAAAGAATGAAAATGCAAGGAATGAACATCAACTTGATATAAAAAATTTATTGTATGTAAACAGAGACAAACCAAGTAGGATATCAAGAAGAAAACTCCCAGCCCAAGATGCAAGGATAATCAATGAAAAGGATGATGAGAAATGAACCACCCAAAAATTAAACCAAAGAAAGGTTTCCTATCACTCTGCAGGAACTTAACAGTCATAACAAAGACCGAAGAAGACTCAACAACCATCAAAACTTACCCAACAAACATCAAAATCAACAACCAAGAATACAAGAATGATGTATGTGACTGTTCAGGATAAAACCCATGTATATACGCTTCCTACATAATGATGAAACGTGTATGTATGCGACTTTCAGGAAAAAAAAACCCATGTATATGTATTGAAACACTTCCAGGTTAAGGATAAGGATAAGAAACTCAGATTCAAAATGAACAGAGGTTGTCAAGCAATCAGATGACAAAACTTGATATAAATGAGAGCAATCAAAGGAGAAAAACACTCCAAACCCCCAAAACAAGATTCATTCCCCAGTATGGTCGCCAATTATGTTAAAAGGAAAATCAATCTATGGAATGGGGTAAACCACAACAAACGAAAATGACTCCAGAAATAAACTCTAATATCAAGTATGATATATAAAAAAATATGCTAACAAGATAAGATAAATATCCTACCTCATTTAGACGTTCGATGAAGTCCATCGTTGAGCACTCGACCCAAAGCAATACACCAACAACTTGTCCTCAACAACCAAGATACACAAGCATATGGTGATAATATATAAAGTTATCACATTCAATAGCATAATCCATTAATATTCATAAAAAATATGCCCATGGAATAACAATTCAATTATTTTCAAGACATTAATTGGATGAGAAAAGAGTATTTCTATTAAAATGTAATCAACAGAAGTGTATGAATGACAAACTTCTGTGTCGGCACGTTCAAAACCGAGAAACTAAGTCCCTTCTAGCTAGGCCTTCACCACTTCAATCCTCCACCAAAGGAAAGATCATATAAGAGAGACAATGAGTTTCTCCATCAAGTAGGGAAGAGATTGGGGGATGAACAATCTTTTCAGAATTAAAAGGATAAAGGGATGCATAATCAATATAAAGTGAGTAATTTCTCTAGAGTAACTTTTCTCTCAAAGTTGAATTTGTCTCCTCTCGTCCACATCTTGGATATGTTCCATTTATATCCTTCAAATGGAACTGAAGGGATGATTTGAAATGTTTCCAGTATATGGAAGGTCAAGGATCATGGATCTCTTGATGTGAAATGGAAACACAACACCATTTTTTTTAATTTTGGGCACAAAACCTGATGTACGTGGGTTGTAATGGTGAAACCTTCGTATATCCATGTTGTATAATAGTTAGGGCACATATATGTGGAAAAATATTATTTTTATCTTTGGGAACCGCAAAAAGGGACTTCAAGTCTGCATATGGAAATGGAAAAGGCCTTCTGAGCAAATTTACATAGGGTGAGGCAAATATTTCTATAACAATTCTACAAATTCACTTTCACTTGTCACAAGAGCACTGGAAACATTTAGGGTGATTGTGAATGAGGGATTGGATGAGGATAATTTCTCGATGTTATATGTTTGATATGGGTCGCCTTGAGGTGTGATTCGATGATATTATTCAAAGATACCTTATTTAGTTAAGGTTGTGATTGTGGGATCCTATTTGTGGTATGAGGATCTGGAATATCAGGTCTTTAATTCGTTGATAGGATGTATCTAGAATACAATGAATAAAGAGGAATCAATATTGTAATTTCCTATTATCCGTGGTGGATCATGAGGTAGAATTTGAATAATATTGAATCAAATAGTTAATGATATGCTTCCTCTTTCAATATAGACAATATTTTTCTCAATTTCTAAACCTATTTTGATTAGGATTAGGATTTTCCTTCAACAATTTTATAGGTCCAAAAGGTTGCATTAGATTGGATAAAATTCAATGGAATAAGATTCAGAATGTTAACCTTTTCCATGATGGTTATTAGTTTTGTGTTAAAGGCCACAACCCTGAATGAAAAAATGAGATTTTTCTTCAAATGGTTATGAACTAGTATCAAAAATCATTTCCCAAACATAAATCAAGCAATATGAGAAAATGGGTTTAGCCAAATACTTCCCTAAGTTCTCCAAAAATCTAGGTGCACAAAGAAAGAAAAATCTACAATTGTCGTATGTTCTTCATTTGTTTCTTCAACCTGGACAACAAATGAGATGATGAAAGAAGAATTAAATCCTACTAGTTTGATCCAACTTATGTTGTCAACAAGAATGGGTAGTGTAGTTCCATATGTTACCAAAATGCGGTCTTCCATCCTAATTGTGAAATAGGAGCTGAGTTCCCTCCCACATATTTCTTTCAACATGAGTCTTAAGGTTCCAATAGGGAATTCCTCAATGTAGGCCACATTCTCATTTTTTACTAATAACAAGAATTCAATGTAAGAAGGGAAATGATAACGATTAGAGTGATTTTAAAGGGATAATTTTATATGAGGGTCCCAATGAATGAGAAGTAAAAGTTTAAGGCCACTCTTGGAAGGATAATTTAAAAGTGGATTGTATCAATAGGTGATCCAACAATGGATCACGTGGATAATTTTATGATATCATAATGAATAGAAACTCTTTTCTCAATTTCAAATAAGCTTTCTCGGTGATTCCTACTGGAACTGAGGAGCTCATACAAATAACAATCGATTATGTGCATTCAAATGATTCCAAAGTTAGTGATTTAGAGTATTCAATTATGTTATGAAAGTGATCAATTCATTTACCGTGCTACCAAGGATAAGTGGCTTAAAATATTTAACAATTTTGTTTTCCAACAAAAATGTGAAGACCCTATAAAATAGGGCTAGAGATACTATAGAATGATCAAACTGAGTTAATATTCTAGGAAACATGGATGAATACTCCATGCTGTTCCTAAATGTTTAAATATGTACTCTGTTACTAATCTGAACCCGGGGTGATTAGTTTCCAGTAATTGTTTGATCCTATCACTCCTCCAAAGGGTCAGTTATAGATCATTTTACTTGAGCGGATTGCAATTAAAGGTATAGTTGAATTCTTTATAGACTTGAATCCAAATTGAATTAAAGCCTCTTTTAAATTCCTTATGTGTTATATGTCATGTTTTCATTTAATAATATATGTGTGTAAATTCATGAAAAGAAACATAAGAACATAATACACATAAGAGCTATGACAATTCCCATGATAATGGAGTTCACCCGATGTAGGATACGTCTCCAGGTCTTTCTCCAAAGCTTGACCTCTTTATTCTTGTCAATATAATGATGTCTCTCCTTTATAATTTTAAGGTCAAAGTCCCTTTTCAGTGACGGCTACAAGAGATCGTAATGTGATCAAGAATGTTTACAAGCTTCACAATTTCTCATGCTCATGAGGCATCCATGATTCTGACATGGACATCATTCCCACATAATCAATACATAAAAAGAGGAAGAATAAAAAATGATCCCCATCATCATGGAGCCATAGAATTCCTTATATCTGTTTCTCATATTCAAGCATATATGCATCCCTTACACAGATCCCGAAACTACGAGATTCATGACTTCTTTGTTGGCCACTTATCATCCAAGTGCCAGAAATTCTCTTTCACATGTAGCTGAACTATTTATGTACAAGAAGAGAAGAAAGGAAGAAATAGAAGGAGTAAGTTGGTCTTGTTGCCTGGCTGCAACCTCTCCATGCTCCTTCAATCTTGTATAAAGCATATTATGATGCAACATTCAACGAGAAAAAAAAAATAATAAAAATCATGCTTACATTGGCTCTTCCATAATTTAGCCTACTTATCAGAGACTCAGTTGTCGAAAAAAACATCGCCATTGGATTCACTTCATTGAATTACCCAAAATTGACTTTCAAATCGTCTCCATCGGACAGTGTCACCTTCAGGCCTTCTTTGGACCTCTACCTCAATCTGCATGTAACTCTACAATTAATGCACTGAATTGCATCGAAATATGTTCCTAGCATGTCCTTGTATGAACTGGTCATGCTTCTTCTCCATGCACTGGTAATATGCATTTTTAAATTAAAAGTTGGGTGGATTGAACAATGTGGTTGTTTGGTCCAACAATTATTGGAGGCTATATTAAGGAGGTTGGTTGGGGAGGTCTCGGGGTCGAACCCGTGGGCCTCCCCCTTTTGGCTATAATTTATAACATACACCATAAATGGCGCCAACCACTACGATTTTAGAGATACGCCAGTTGTGGTGGTGGTCCACCCTATGGTAGCGCTAACCACTGCCAAATTTCGAGATATGCCATAGTTTTTTCGTCGTTTATTTGTTAAAGCCTGAATATAATGGAGGTCGGCCACCAGATTTGGTGGACCGACCTTCTTAATTTTGAAATTTTTGTTATGAGCCCTCATTGGGAATTTTACCACTACCACGTGGCATCCCATGATTGGGCCACATGGTGGACATTCATTGGCCAACGTCACCTGCTTACACAGTCACTTCCATGTCACCTCCTTCTTGGTTAGCTCGCCATGTAACCTTCTAGGTGGATGTACGGATTCCACGTGTATGCCACATCCTATATGGCCTACCACATGGCTATATAGAATTCCATGTGGCACTTTTCCATTGGTCCACATGTCGACCTAAAAATGCCAAAAATGAGTGACATGTGGCAGCCTATGATGTTGCCATGTCAGCATGTTGATGTCATGTTGACATCATCATGACACACGTCGATATCTGACTATTCCACTTACCTTGTACGAATGCTGACACCATCCATACTAATTCTTACTTCAGTAGTACAAATGTTGACTCATCCCTGCTGATTGGGCTAGGTTGACCAAAACTTTGACCGTGAATATCTTTCGATTCGTAACTCCGTTTGACGAACTTTTTACGCCATTGGAAATATTGCGACGTTCTCTTCATTGATGGTGCCAATTTTCTTGAGCTTTAAGGAATTTGAATTTTTTCCCTTTGTCATTTGTCGAGGCCATTTTGAGCCTCCTGGGACACTTCTAAAACTTCTGAGATGTTCTCTAGATCCTCTCGGACCAATCACCTAAGTATCTTGTTATCTAGTGATTTCCTTGTTGTAAATCAAGTTATCATCTCACAAAAAAAAATACTCTATTGGAATATTCAACTCAAATAAAGATGGTAGAAGCAATACTAGAAACCAAAACTTTCATGCACAATACAAAAATATAATTTTCTCATCAACTAATATCATCATTCAAATAAATTCAAAGCTTGCAAGGGCTCCTTTACTGAGAAAATGGCCCAATTAGAACATAAACAAAGTACATCAAAACCTTATTGGTTGATCTCCTTCCAAAACTATTGTACGATCATATATGACTATAACAATACCAATATGTTGATACCTACACTAATTTCATAGACTATAATAGAATAATCATGTTATTGACATGAACTGTATGTTGAAACTCACACAGACTGCATGACATGTACCAAAATACTTGCACTATCTATGATGATTGATCCTTATACTATGCACTTTATCTCTCTCTTCCTTTGGCCTAGATATGTATATGGAAGTCCTTATCCACCTATCCAAGATATCTTTGAATCATAGTCCTTTGTTATCCAACTCTCTCTGTATAAAAAGTGTCATGTGTCTTCTTCCTTCACCCTATCCTTGATTTTATAAGATTGAATCATGACCTAACCCTAATTTCCAAAGTGATTGATGGATGAGATTACTTCTCACCTCACTTGAGATCAATGGATATTACTTAATTCACTAATTCCAATTAAAGAATTTCTTTAAATAAAAATCTACCCACTAATAAAATCACTTTAATTTAATAATTCCTTTAATTAAAGTAAAGTATCAGAGTAGAAGGATTCAGATGACTTCCACACATATAGACACTTAGAACTGTGTGGAAATACCTATCTGATGCATCATGCTACCAACATCAACACTCCCTCTTAGCGAGGAAGGCATTCTGCAACACTCCATGCTTGAATCTAAAGAACAAAAACTTCTCTTTAACCAAGGGTTTGGTTAGAATATTTGCAACTTACTCATCTGTGGAAATATATTGAAGCTTCACTTCTCCCTTCTGGATCCAATCTTAGATGAAGTGGTATTTGATCTCAATATGCTTGGGCTTCTCATTGAATACTAGATTTTTACATAGTTTGATACAACTCTGATTATCACAGTATATCACTGTAGGCTCCAAATCCTAATTAAATAAACTTATAAGCAATTTTTGAATCCAAATGGCTTCACAACTAGCCATACTCGTTGCCATGTATTATGCCTTTGTTGAAATGAGTTATATATAATTTTTATTCTTACTGAACCATATAATAACTATTGATCCCAAGCTAAAGCAACACCCCGAGGTGCTATTTCTGTCTATTGCACTCCCTTCCCAATATGAGTCTGAATATCCACGCAACCTCACTCCATCTCCTCCAATATACCTCAATCCATACTCCAATGTAACTCTCAAGTACCTAAGCACATTTTTTGTTGCTACCCAATGCACCTTCCTCGACTCCACCATGAACTGAGTCAAGGTTTTTAAAACAAAACAAATATCTAACTTGGTGTTGACAAAATACATCAAGGACCCTATAAACTTCTTGTATATCTCGGGATCCACCAACTTTGAATCTATGGTGATAACCTTCTTAATATTGGTAACCATAGGTGTAGACATTGGTCTACAATCCTCCATCCTGAATCTCCTCAATATATCTATTGTATACTTCCTTTTACCAAGGAATATATCTCTCGATACTTGTGATACCTCTAATCCCAAGAAATTTTTCATCAATCCAATGTCCTTCATCTCAAACTTAATATCTAAATCTACTTATCACCCTACAATAATCTCCTCTTCACTTTTGATAAAAATAACATCATTTGTGTACAAAACCAAGATGAGTGGATCTTCCCCAATAAGCATGGAGTACAAGTTAGGATCCACCTCACTCTTGGTAAATTCCATATTGTACAAGTATCCATAAATGTTTTAATACCATTCCCTAGGTGCATGTTTGAGTATGTACAAGGATTTCTTAATCCTACACACATGAGACTCCCTCCCATTTACCTCAAATTTCTGAGGTTTCTCTATGTATACTTCCTCCTTAATTATCCCATTGAAGAAAGTTGTCTCTTCATTCATCTGATGAATCCTCCTTCTCATAAATAAAGAAATACAAATAACAAATCGAATATAAGCATACCCGATGGCTAGAGAAAAATTATGTCATATTCCACTCCCTCTTTCTGAGAGAACCCTCTTGCCAAAAACCTCTCCTTGAACATCTCGATTCTACCATATACAACATGCTTGATCTTCTAGAGCCACCTAGAACTCATAAATGGCTTTACCTCCAATATTGGCATTATGTTCCAAATATCATTCCTTATAATAGATATGTACTTGTCTAACATGGAATCCCACCAAAATTTTTGATATGCTACTTCCTCAAAATTGGAAGGCTCGAAATCAATTATTATACTCATAAGAACCATATAGTTTAGAAAATTCCTCGAAGGCCTACACTATTTGAGAACACTCCTTGGAGCCTCACCAGTATCCCTTAATGTTTTTAATAGCCACTTGGGTCTCCCGACATGAATGGAAGGGGATAACTTCTCCTCCCCACTTAAATTCTAAGCGACTAACTGTTACTCATCCTTCGACACTTGTTACTCCTCATCCTCTTTCATGGATGATGACTCTTGAGATCTGACTCCTGAGATCTACTAGATGCCAAGTTCTCCTCAAAATTAACATATATTCTCACAATTTTATTCCTTTGTCCTAATATGTAGATATTGTAAGCATTTGAGGTCTCACTTTACCCCACAAATATACCCTTGTTTCCTGAAGGCTCTAGATTCATCCTCTTCTCCACAAGAACATGGATGTAGAATAGAAAACCAAAGATCCTCAAATATCCTATCTCCAGCTTCACTCTTGAGAATGCCTCTTTGGAGTGTATTTGCAGGACTATTGTTCTACACATACATTATTTTGTTACACACCTTTTCCCAAAGAAAAATAGGAAACTCCTGGTCATGTATCATATCCCTGGCAGAACCGATGATGGACCCATTATTTCTCTTTGCAACCCTATTCTATTGAGGGTTGTAAGAGACTATTATCTCCCTATTGATCCCTACGTCCTTGTAGAAATCCTTAAATTCATTGGATGTTTACTCTCCCCCATTATCCAACCTCAATACCTTGATATTATTTCCTATTTTGTTCTCCACCTGAACTCTAAACTCCTGAAACTGACTAAAGACCTCATCCTTGGTATTCATAAATAATATCCAAGTTTTCCTAGAAAAGTCATCAATCAATGTAACATAATATGTTGATCCTTGCACTGATTCTACTGGCATATGCCCACTCACATATAAATTTATAATATCCAAGATCCTTGGACCTACTCTTAGTTCTTGGAAAAGTATCCTTGGAATTATTTCGAAGAGAACACTCTCTACACACTCCCTACTACTCAATGCTTAACTCTAGAAGACCTGTAACAATCCCCCTTAGAATAAGAAATTATCTATAGTGTAGGTGTCCCAACATCCTATTCCATAGCTAACATAGGTTGTCATTGTGATGTACCAAAGCCTAAACATGCTTTCCCTACAACCTATATAAAGTTCCTTCTTTAAGCCCAATGACCACTGATATGTATGGGATAGTTTTCTGTGAGTAATTTCCCTCTCTCAAAAGTAAAAACAAAACCATTGTCCTCAATCCTAGTATGTAAATCACATCCCTGGCATCCAACGAACCTCCTGACTCAAGTTGGAATGTAATTGTTCCATCTCCCTTCACTGCATACTTGGAATCATCACCAAGCTCCACATGAACATTTGAGTCCCTCTCTGTTAGACTACTAAATAGCTCTCGTTCTTATGTAATATGATGAGATGCACCACTATCCAAGAACCAAGCACTCATGGTGGTTGTGTTGACAGAAAGGAAACAAACTAGTGAGAAATCCTTCTCAAAATTCATTGTAAAACCATCAAGTTGCATCTCTATTGATGTTTTTTTCTACGTCTTTCCTTTTCCTTTCTTATTCTCCAAACATTGATATGTAGAATTTCTATTCTTATGAAATGAGAAGCACTTGATTTTACTCAATTCCTTCTTCTTCCTCAATTGTGATGATCCTCCATCATTGTTACCCTTCTTATTGGAAATAATTCCTTTTACCTTTCTTTCCTTGTTGACAAGGGACAAGTTATCATCATAATTTCCCTTGTTGCTACTATTGTAATCCTTCCAAGTCTCTTCCTAGATGAAATCATCCCAGAACCACTACCATTCTGGGAGTTTTTCCCGAGCACAAATTCACTTAACAAACGGTTTCCAAGACTTGGGAATACCATTCAATGCCATATTTGTGATCTCTACATCCTTTGTTTTCTCCCCTATGGTTGGACATTGATCATGCATCTACATGATCCTCATGAAATATCTAGTAACATTTTCAGATATTGACATCTACACAGATTTGAGTTTATTTATTAAGACCATCCTCCTATTCATGTTAGTTCTCTAGAATAAAAATACCAAGGCATCAAACATCTCTTTGGTTGTCTTTTTCTCGGATAAGTAAGGAATTATATGATCCTTCACTGAATCCAATATAACCCTCTCGAATTTTATCTCCTTCTTCTCATGAGCTACCAAAGTTGTTGGATTTATCGGTAGAACAACTACTTTATCCACAAAATCCCAAAGGTCATACTCCTTCAATGCTAAAGTAATCCTTGCTTTCCAAGATAGGAAATTGGATGATCCATCCAATTTTTGTTCAACTCTTAGACTTGCAGATACAATCCCATAGACCTGACAAACCTCCCTCGAAATAACTGACTACTGAAACTTCCTCCGCATTGACTTGTACAACCTATACTAGTAATGACCTGCGCTAACCATGTGACCTGTATGTCGATACTTTCACTATTCCACGTGACATGTATTTAGTTACTCATTTTATTCACTTGTGACCTGTAATATAATACTCATTATATTTTCACAAGCTATATCAGAATACCCATGCTATCCTTGGTGGCCCAATTCAATTGTAGTACAATTGTTTCCCTGAAATCTATGCTTTGATTTCTTCCTGCTAGTTATGGATTTTAGATCTAGCTTCCTCTAAGAGAAATTGGTCTGATACCATGTCTAAATACTTACTCCAAAACCTAGGTATCTTGTTATCTAGTGATTTTCTTGTTCTAAATCAAGTTAACAACTCATAAAACAAAAATACATTGTTGGAATATTCAACTCAAATAAATATAGCAAAAGCAATATTGGAAACCAAAAATATCATGCACAATACACAAAGATATTATTCCCATCAACTAATGTTATAATTTAAATAAATTCAAAGCTTACAATTTCTCCCTTATTGAGAAAATTCTCCAATTATAAAAGAGACAAAGTACATCAAAATCTGACTGGTTGATCTATTACCAAAACTATTGTACGATCCTATACGGCTAAAATGTGACTTGTATGTTGATACCTGCACTACTTTCACGACTTGTAATATAATAATCACACTATCCACGTGACTTGTACATTGAAACACACGTTGAATATGTGACCTATATGAAAATACCTTTATTGTTCGTGGTGGCCTATCCTTTTGTTGCACACTTTCTCTCTCTCTTCCTTTGGCCTAGATCTCTAGATAGAATTCCTTCTCCACCTATCCATGATATCTTTGAATCATAGTCCTTCATGATCCAACTCTCTTTGTATAAAAAGTATCATGCTTCTTCCTCCTTCACCCTATCCTTTATTTTATAATATTGAGCTATGACCTAACCCTAATCTCCAAAGTGATTGACGATTGAGATGACTTATCACCTTGATTGAGATCAATGATTAGTATTTAATTCACTAATTCTAATTAAATCATTTCATTGAATAAAACTCAACTCATTAATAAAATCACTTTACTTTAATAATTCCTTTAATTAAAGTAAAGTCTCAAGGTAGAATGATTTGGACGACTTCCACATGTCTAGACACTTAGACCTATGTGGAAATACATGTCTGATGCTACCAACATCAACACTAAATACATACAGAATCTGCATTAGTTCAGTTATAAATCAAATGAGAAAACCAATATTCAAATGATTGACTTGATATGTATAGCTCAACGATGTGATTTGGATGAGTTTATTATGTGAAGGTTATGGAGAAAAGTTATTCATAGGGTGATATGGATGAGTGTGAGATAAAAATATTAGAATTGAAAATCAAACTTGATTTTTTTTTCCAACTGTAGTGGAGTATGATGGAGACTGCAAGTCTCTAGATATTTTCTTTAGAACACAAGAAGGGGGTTGTAAATTTATTCAGAATAAAATTCCACCAGTATGATTTAGAGATTCAATTATAAATATGTTGTATCTGAGTGACATAGGATTTCAGTGAGTGACATAATTAAGTGTTTCCCTTCCTTCCATAAATTCATCCTTTTCAAAGAGTAGGTTCGAGGAAACTATTAGTTTGAAGACTTATTTATGTGTTTCATCGAGTGAAACCTTTAGGGAACACACAACAAGCCTTTTATTGATAAGTTTAAGTTGAAATAAATCTAGTTAAAGATTGAATGAAACTATTTTATCTGAAGGACAACTGTGACAAATTAAACACAATTATGTACAATGAGAGTGATTAATGTTTTACAACTAAATTTATTGTAAGTTTTAAAAGTACTAAAAAACAAATACATGGAGTAAAATACACTAACCTAATTTATTATAATCCTATCCTATGCTAGTTATGCAAAGGATCAAACAAAAGTGTAATTACAATGCAACTATCCACATAACTCCAAAAATGCAATTACATGTTCATCCACAATCGATAGTAGATATTGGAGTATTACTATATAGAAGACAAAACAAATTACATCATTGAGAGATTTGTCAAAGATATTAAAATCATAGTGCATGGTAGCATAGAGTAATAAATATTCCTATAACTAAGCTCCAATTTTGTCAATATGTGTGCAAGAATGACCATAGGACTGGTGTAAAAATGAGTAACATACCTGTTGAGAACTGTAACTAAAATTTTCGTGAAAAGTGTTAGGTGATACAATGTGAAATGCAATGTTGTTATCATTTCTAGGGAAAAAAATCAAAACAATAAGGTCCCAACATAGCCATAGGTATGGGCCAAAATACCCCCTCATCTTGATGAGGAATCTTCCGCTGACAATTCATGTTACTTATAATCAGGACCACATTCATTAGTACACCAGGGTTCCCTTCTAGAATGAGGTGAAGTATACCATGAAAACCACTAGAGTAATAATTAACAACATGCATCTCAATAAAGTTATTTCTTACTGAAGAATATTTAGTGTGGACTTTGTTATGGGACAAAGTCTCACAGGGATATTGTTGAATAAAAAACAAAATATCCCTAGGATTAGACTAGTAATCATAGATAGAAAGGGGGTTATACTTCTCATGGTTTTCCCAGATCTAGATTCAAACACATAGATTCATGATTATCCTAAGTATTGGTGAAATTTCCATACCTTTCTTGAGGTTGTCCTTGGTATCTCATGGTTGTTGTAGTACTAAAACTCCATCTCCAAGCTCCAAACATGCTCCCTGCGTACAAAAGACAAGAAAAACCTTTCCACATCTCTACTTGGGATCATGATACTATATCTATACTGATTCTAATCATATATACAATAGCATGAATTATATCTAAACAGTTTTTCATCAATCACAAACATTTATAAGGGGGGAAACCAAATGATCTATTGATAATCATAAGGGAATTACATCAAGACATACCTTAAATGTTGATGCATTCTCCCTTGAACTCCTTGCTCCTTACTCCTCCCTTAACTTCTTGGTTAGGCTAGGATCTCTAACTTTTGGCTGTGATAGATGGAAAAAGTACGTCTATAATAGGACAACATAAAAATACTTCTCATTTCTCCTCCTCTTTCCCAATGCTTTCCTTTGCTATGCATTTCTTTGAAGGAGGCTTGAGAGAGCTTCTAGATATTATAGAGAACACTAGAGACTTGAATGTTGTGAGTTCTTAGGCCCTTACCATCAATATAAAACTCATCCCTCACCTATCACCTCATAACTCCCTGATTCTAGAAGTTTTATAGATCCTCTCTTGTTGAACACTAGTGACCAATGAGGGTCCTTTCCTATTGTCTACTATGTGTCCCACGAGAACCTCCAAAAGGGAACAAATATTAGGGAAAAGTAGAATTCTATCTTACATATTTTTATGGATTCCTCTCTGGATTATAGGTTGGAAATTAAGGCTATATCATATGCCCCATAATGTATGATGGAAGGAAAGGAATGGATGGGAGAAATACATTACAATAAAATATCAGCCATGGGAGGCAGCATGAAGAGAGAGAAAAGGAGCTTCAGAAGTCAAATAAGACCTGCAATCAAACACCAAGGATGATATTATACATATACCATCCCCTAAGTAGACATACTAAGACTCTGAATGAGCATGACCACCAAACAATACACTGTGGATCCATGATATGAAATGTTATACCATGGCCAAAAAATAATAGAGAGTGGGTACATGTCATCAATAAGATTGTATCCATGAGACAATATAATGTGGGTCTATGTCATGAACTCAATCATAGCCACCGAAAAATAAAATGTGGATCTATGACACACCAGATAGATATCAGGAAGATAATCAGAATTGGGGAAAATTTCCCCAGAGTATTCAATGTACTCATATACAAGTGGTATAATCCATCACAACTTGGGAGGGGATACTGTAAAAGATAGTGTTAGATCCTAGAGTTTACTCTTGACTGCAATAGAGTAAATCCTAGGCACCTGAAAACATAATAATTTTTGTTTTGGTTGGTGGATTAGGTAATTGGAATTGGGATATAAAAATCAAGGGAAAATTCTAAGCCTTTCCTTTTATTATATCCTATCTTAGATCTCGATCTCATCTTTGGAACATAAAAGACTTTATAATGTAGATAAACATATAAATGAGGGTTGTCAATAGAATCAACAACTTTCTAGATACACTACATATTCATAATTCAAAAAATAATGAAAAACTTTCATTCTCGAAAGTTTTTGTAGCACTTTTTCATTTTCCTATAGAAGTTGCTACCGAAAGTTCAGTCTTCAAAATTTTGAACCACCTGCTAGAGACATGTCATTTTCCCAAATTAATTTTTACTATTGATGAAATCCCTTGATAACATTTGGTACTTACCATTTGAGGTCTATGTACTGCTCCTTATAGAACATGTTGAATAGCTTCTGCAAGTAATTTTAGATTTTCCTTGTCTTAGTTCCCGAGTTTCTCCTGCAACCACTTTATTTTCAATTCCATGCCCTATCTAAAAAGATTTCCATTATTTTGGTATATCTTCTGAGCCAAATCACATTAATTATTATGTTTGATATCTAGTTTTTCCTTCTTTTTCATAACCATTTTACTCTGCTTTTTCAACATGGAATTCTCATGTCTGAGGTTCTTGATCAAGATCTTAAACTTTTTCAACTTTTTTTTAAGCTTCTATATCTTCTTGTTCCCTTTTTTCTTGGTTGTGTTGTTGTGATTGGTTCCTGTACTAGCACCTCCTTGTTATGTTCATCCTTTTTTGGCTCAGAGTCCTCACTATCTGAATATGGTAAGTTTAATATATTTTTCCTTGACTTGGTTTAGATGAAACCACATGTTCTTATGTAGTTATTTCATTTACATCATGTACATTTTCTTAAATTGGCATGGAACTTTGAGGTTTCAAATCTCCCAACTCCAAGGATTTATTGAGTTCTTCAGGTTGAGGATTTCTCTACTCTTCATTCTTTGGTATTTTATTCTTCTTCTTCTTCAACTTGTCTGGAACTATTGGAAATTTGGATTAGGTTGATGGAAAATTGGTTTGAGTTATTAGTTGTCATTGATTTCAACCCTCAGAGAGTGATATTGTAGATTGATGTCAACCCTTAGAGATTGATGTCAACCCTTGGAGAAGTCTGGTAGAGAATTTGGGTAGCCCCAATAGTATGGTTAAGGTACTCACATTTGTTTGATTTATAATGGTATGAACATCAACATGTTTTTAGGTAAGACTATTCTATATGGATAATACATAGCATGTCATTTCCGGTGATATGTGGAACGTCACATAAATCCTCACGGTTAGAGAGTTATGGCCTTGTGAAGTTGGAGAACCATATTGAGTTATATAGAATCCCTTAGGAGGTCAAAGAAGTCAAATTATTCTAGAAACCCCTAGAAGAAGTTAACTAGTCAATTGGGTTGGTTTTCATTGATATCAACCCTTGAAGAAAGTCTGGTAGTGAATTTCGGTAGCACAAAGGTTTGGGTAATGGACCCAAGTTTGTTTTATGGATAATTTTAAGAGTTTTGGTATATTTGTAGGTGATACTATTCTATATGGATAGTACATGTCATTCCATTTCCGATGGTATGTGGAACATCACACAACTCCTCACAGTTAGAGAGTTATGGCCATGTGAAGTTGGAGAACCCTCATGAGTCATCTAGAAGCCCCAAAAGGTCAAAGTAGTCAAAGTGTTTCCAAAGAAGAAATTATTTAAATAATAAAGTGAAGTGATTAGTGTACTATAAGTCAAAGTGGATACAAAATAAATTATTTAAATAATACATTTAATGGAGAAATTACTAAGTGGACACGTGGTTAGAAGTGGGTTAGCCCTAAAATAAGGAAAGTGGTTTAAGATGGTTAGAAGGTAAATAATAAAGTGAAGTGATGAGTGTACTATAAGTCAAAGTTGATACAAAATAATTTATTTAAATAATAAAGTTAATGGAGAAATTACTAAGTGGTCAAGTGGTTCGAAGTGGGTTAGCCCTAAAATAAGGAAAGTGTGTTAAGATGGTTAGAAGGTAACCCCTTGAGGAAGCTACATGAAAGTATAAATAAGAGGAAAAGGTCTCTCATTTAATCACCTATTGAATATCATTGAATATATATTTTGTGAAGGTTTATTTGGGAAGGTATTATTGATAGAGAAAAGTGCGGCACAAAAAATGTGTTAGGAAAAATGTGACAAAAAAAATGTGTGGCAAAAACATCATAGCGGGAAACTTCCAGAAGAAAAAGTGCGGAAGAAAAATCGTGGCAAAAAACTTGTGGCAACATAACGCTACAAGAAGAAAAAGGTATGGTTTTCATATGTGTAGTCTTGAACTTATTAATCTAGTTGAGGGTTTTCCTTGTAAATCTGTTGGATGCCCTCTTGGATGTTTAGAGCTTGTTGTAGAATGGTTTTGAGGCAAATCTATTGAAGTATATTGTCAGGCATATCTTGTGGTGCATTGTGAGAGACACCTATTAATGGTATTTGTATATGATTGAATTATGAATGATACATCCTTGAGGCTACATAAAAGTGAGGTTATGGCACATGGTTTTATGTAAGGGTTTATGGTATTTGGTTATGGCTAACATGATGTATTTCTAGAGAACTTTTGATGGTTATATTGGTATATGTATTTGGTATATGGTTGAGGTACATGTTNGGTACATGGTTGAGACAAGTAGTTGATGAGTTGGCACATACATGAGGTGTATAGTTGATGATGTTGGTACATCCTGATGAGTCATAGTTTATGCGTATTTGATGCATGATTGGTACATATTTGGTGCATGGTTGATGCACTTGTTGATGGTATAGGTTAAGGTACAGGTTGGTGCATGGTTGATGCACTTGTTTATGGTACAGGTTGATTACAGGTTGTTTGGATAGGTTATTGTGATAGGTTATTTGTACAAGTTTGGTGCATGGTTAATGCATCTATTTATGGTACATGTTGAGGTACAGGTTGATGTGTGGAACATGTTGGCAGAGGTTATTGGTATAGGTTGTTACAGGTTGATTGGTACAGGTTTACAAAAATATATCTCACAATGATAGTGTGATAGTGGTTCCATCATTCTACTTCTACGTCAGGGTGGCTGGACAAGGAAAGGATAGGTGGTTGTAGCCACCTTCTCGTTGTATTTGAAGAACATATGGGGTTGTAGCCTCCTTCTGTTTGTAGCCAGAGAATTGGGGAGTTGGATCTCCCTCAGGTTGTAGCCTAAGAAACTAGGAGGTTGTAGCCTCCTTTTGGCTAGAGCCAAAGAATTGGGGAGTTGGAGCTTCCTTTAGGTTGTATCCTGAGAAACTAAGGGGTTGGAGCCTCCTTCCAATTGCAGATGGAAAGCAAAGGAAGTTGGTGCTTCCAATGAGTGTAATTCTTAAATACATATAAGAAAAAACATTTTGTGGTTTTCTCCCGCTTTGGGTTTCCACGTAAAACATTGTTGTACTATGTATGTGTGTGATTTATCATTTGTTCATTGTTTATTTACTCTAAAACTATTGGATGATAATTCTACATTGATTTAACACTTGCATTTTGTAAAGAACGGATTTGAATTAACGTTTAAATTTCTACCAAATTACTGTAATTTCTGTAATTTCTATAAGCTTTACAAAGAAGTAAACTTTTCAAAATTTTCAAATTATCTCAACACTTACGCTAACACTTACGCAAGTAGAATTTGGCAATAAGTAATAAATCTAAGTAAATAATCCATGAATTTGAATTTACATACCTCACTCTGATGCTATCCGTAGCTTGCTCCCTTCGCTTGCTTCCTTAGGACACCACCCCAAAACCAACCTCCCTGCTGACTAGTAGCGCCTAGCCCTAGGATATCAATGGATATCCTAGCCCTCCGAGCCCAAAACCTCCTCAGCCCCCCCGGTGCACTGTAAATTCCACTGTAAATTCACTCTGCCCAATACTGTCCAATACTCCAAGTTCTCCCCCAAAATCCTTTCTCCCCTCTCGTAAATGAATCCTCCCCTCTCCACTCCTTTCTCCCTCCCTTATTCCTCCTTCACCGCCCCCCTACATTAAATCCCACCTAACTCTTTATTACACCTTATCCATTCATTAATCCTCTTATCTCCTCATGATCCTTATGTGATCCCTTCAAGAATACGTAACTTGATTAAATGTTTTATTTTATTCTCCCACTTTAACTTAATACTTTATTAATTAGTTAATTAATTAATAATCAAATTAATCATTAACCATATTGATTAAAGAGTTAATTATACTTAAATTAAGCATAGTCAAGAATAACTATTTAATAACATTAATTAGTTAAGGTTATTTAATAACTAATTATAGTTTAGCTAATTTTTAGGATTATTTATTAAATTAATCATCTTAATAATTAAGGGTCGTTACATACAACCACCCTTCAGGAAACTTCGTCCCGTAGTTAAGGTATCTTATGGTACAAAGAACAAGAACATGGTTCACACATTCATAACAAGTAACCGACATTATTAGTAAGTAAGTCAAGGAAATTTATACATACTAGTGTATATGTACAAGAAATGTATGTGTAGCTAGTACATAC
>ML811001.1:26920-42372 GCA_009831015.1 Picea engelmannii
TGCATTATCATCATGTAATTTCCTACTAGCATCATTTCAATTTGGTATCCTCGTACCGATAAAATTACATCAAAGGTTTCCAATTAGAAATAGATCTCACAATATCCCATAATTCAATTTCAACACCCATTCACAAGATTATCTTTTACTCAATTTAGATTGCATAATATCCAACACCATCCTAATAGCATTTAAACATTCATTCAATTCACATTCTCACAGTGTGTCGCAACATATATATCATCATCAATAACATCTAAACATTCGTAAAGTTTACATCCACATAATAGATCACATTACATACATCATCATTAATAACATTTAAACATTCATAAAATTTACATGTATGTAGCAGACCACATCATATACATCATCATAAAATAACATTTAAACACATCATATACATCATCATCAAATAACATTTAAACATTCATAAAAGTTCATAAATTTTAATGTTTAAGAGTATCACTTAATAGTTTCATTGTGACTAGAAAATGAAGTATATAGGCCTTAGGTAATCCTGGATGTCTAAGTCAAAAGGTGGTGTTACATACACCCCACCTTCGAGAAACATGTTCTCGAGGTGGTCAAAATAGTGAGGGATAGTCTCACCGTAGTGTCTCGGCGTCTTCCCAAGTAGCAGATCCTGGACTATACTTGTCCCACTGGACCTGTCTGCGTTGCTGGCGATGATCGAGGTGTTGCACTTGCTGCCATTGAAATCTCTGTAGTTTTTGTCCTTGGCGCAAATCTGTCACCATATGGCGGTGGCCTTGAGCCCCCTCCCCTAGGAAATGTCCTCGGGTCCTTTCCTACTAATCTCGGGCGATGCAGAAATGTCGGTCTTGCACCCCCAGTCAAGTTCATATGTTCTTCCACGTAACGCGCATTTTCCACTGCTTCTGCTACTGAAGACAGTTTCCACATCCGTACTATAGCTCTTATCCTGGGGTTCAATCCATAGATGAAGCGCTCTGCCTGTCGTTGGTCACTATCCATATACGACACATATTTGACCAGTTCCATAAATCTGATCTCGTATTCTTCTACTGTTTTGTTTCCCTGTATTAAGGCATGAAATGCCCCAACCTGTTGTTCCTCATAGTACACTGGCAGATATTTCCTCCTGAACCTTTCCTCGAAAAGTTCCCAAGATACTGTGTTTGGGGTAAGGTGCAGTTGTCTTTCCAAGTTACCCCACCAATTCAGGGCGTTTTCCCTTAACTGAAAAATGGCGATCTTCACCTTTGATTTGGATGCATAGTCCCTTAAGGAAAAACACCTGGTCATGCCTTCCAACCATGCTTCTGCGCGTTCACTGGCGCGACCTCCGACAAACTCTGGAAGTTTGATCTTTTGCAACTCTCGCGTGATGTCTTCAGGTGGAGGTCCTCCCCCTGAATACCTCGACGCTTCTGGATTACCCACTCCAGACGGTGGGGGTTCCACTTCAGTTCCTGCCAGTTGCTGCCCTTTTAAAGTCTCGTTGATGGCTTCCAACGAGCGCAATATGAGGGCGAGTTCGGGCGATGGTGGTGGTGGCGCTGGCAGTGCTTGCGACGATGCTCCCCCGCCTCGACCTCCTCGAGTCCTGACCATCCTGTGTGCTTTGACCTGCATCAACCAAAGTTGTCAGGGTGAGTTCTAGGATGTTTTAAATTGGTGCTACTAAACTTTAGAAATAGGGTTAGGCGTAAGTTTTCTTTACTTGTCTGTAAACAGACATTACTCCATTAGGGGATTGGCTCGGTTAGGGTTAGGTTTAAGCATCTAAGCTTCGTTTCTTTGCCCCTACGAAAATAACTATTGGTTCCTTTGACCTGTGGCTACGCTAGCTTTGTGCCTTACTCGCCACTTCCTAGGCTTACGCTCCTAATGCAATTGTCGCCTCGTTCCCGCTTGCGCTAGTCTGAGCCCTTTTAATTTATGCTTACAACTTGATTAAAAATGACCCCCGTCCTTATGTTTATTAATTTACGCTGACATGCGTACACCTGCGCTATGTACCTTCTGGTGTTAGTATTCGTCTTAAGACACCACATTGAGCACCTACATCCCTTTGTGGGCTCCTCCATTTATGTCTTTGGCGCTTGATAGTTTGGCATCTGACCTGTATGGCTCTAAAAGGTGCTTGATAGCTTGGCATGTGGTCTAGGGTATGACAATTAAAGTATTTAAATGTTAAATTATTTGTAAAAGAAACAACGCATGGCGCGTTGGTAGGGCGGATTTCGTAAAGACTTTCACGGTGGAAGGAGGTCCGAGGTTCAATCCTCGCGCACTCCATAAAAATTTATACTTAGCCCTAACTAAYATTTTATTAAGCTAAATAACTTRACTTAACTTAGTTAATTAGTTAATTAACTTAATCTTAACTTAACTTAATTAGTTTAATAATTTAATTATTATTATTTTKTTTACTTAATTTAATTTAACTAATTTTAACTTAAATTATTTTAATTAATTTAACTCAATTTAGTTTAAATTTAAATACAATAATAGTAAAAAAAAAATTGTAAAACCATATTTTAGAATAATATAATAAAAAAAAATTTAGCCCTTAATTTATTACGTATAGGAATTGATTATAATAAAAAATTAAACCCTCAATTTATTTCAATTAAAATAATAAAAATAAATAAATAAAATAATAGGAAGTCCACGTTTTATTTCTCGTGAGGCGTTTGGGCATTGGCATGTGGCATGCGGCATGCGTTGTGTTCGCATGCATGCCTCGTGTATTAAGTAGTTATCTCCATCTTTATTTTTTTTGATTGCCTACCATCATGGAGTCCGACAACTCTCAGAAGGGTAAAGTCGTTTATGCCATGGAGCTGGCCTTGTCTGTGGAGATTCTGGCAACGATGCAGAATTGTTCAGCGTTGCAGGCTTTAGCGTATTTGCTGAATTACATTGAAGGTAAATGGTCTATGCTCATTCTTTTTAATTCTGTAAGGTTTCAATTCAATATGCAATTTTCCTGTTAAACATGATTGTAATAAGGTTTCTTTTAAATTTGTGGATAGTTTCTTTTAAATCCGTGGATGAACTGCATACAGCCCAAATATTAATGCCATTGCTAACTCTTTGAGTTGTATTCGTTTGAAACTTATTTTTTCATCAAACTTTACAATGGTTAGGCATGGCCGCGCATGCCCAGGTGACTAAATGGCCGCGCATGCCAGGTGACTACTCCGTGAGGATAAGTCGAAATAGCTTCACCCCTCGAAATAGCTTCTATTGTTCTCATTGTTATCCTAGCAGCGTATTTAATCTTTACTTTAAATTCTTTCCATTTATCAAGTCTTCTTTTCTTTGTTTGGTCCATGTCTCTAAAAGCCCCTTCCCCAGCAAGCCTAACTTCTTGAACCCACAACATCATCCATGACAACAATGAATTCCATTTGCCTTTCTGTAAGTCTCCCCATAGTGAATTTCAATTATTAGACTCATCATTATTGATAGTCTCATCAAAATTGCAAATGCACGCAAATGACTATGCAAAAACCTAGCACAATTAGAATGGATTTTATACAACAGCTCGCATGGGATCTATTCACACTCTGTAACCCCTAGCCTTAGCCGATCGATCGTAACCGGCATTATTAAGGATTCAGGCAGTCGAACACTGTGAACAGCTAATTCACCTTCACACCTTAAACTTTATTTGATTGTTAGCTGGTCTCATCATTGCTATGTCCAAAGCATTTGCCTATGCTAGTATCCATCCCTGTTTCAAGTTCTTTATGTGTACAAGGGAGTTTTTGGAAAATGGATAAACATACAACTCTCGCACTTATATACTTGCTCAGTGAAACACTAATTGGTTGGAAAGGATCCAGTCATTCAACTGACCGTTTCAATTGACCCTTTCGCAACATCCTCACTCAATTGAGATTCCTTTGTAGATCGCCTGCCCCCGTTCCATAACCAATTTGAGAGTAAGCATCCCCGCTAGCATGTTTTTATCTCCATCATAAGCAAAATTCTTAATATTGAGCTCAGGAAATTCTTTGACTTTCTCCATGATTTTCCTGCATATACTCTTGTTGGTAACATACCGTGGATCTGGACTGTCATGTTCACTCCTGATAATTGTCATGTTGTAATGAAATAAGTCCAGAATATGTGCAAAGGATACTCTAAAATGGTTAGACAGTAGATTTACACGTCTACCAACTTGACCTTCTACAGGTCGTTTCATTATATCAAAGAAGGTGGGCGTGGGCATTCTTGTGCCATTAAAGGAGAAAGAGGGGTTTCAGGACATAGCTTCTTTTCTTCATGTGGCCTACTTGAAGAGGGCTCTGCTATAGTACCACTGCCTGGAACCTCCCCAGATTCCATTACAATGCACAAAATCCAAAAATGAAGGCGAGTATCCTTCTCTCCTATGCACAAAGTCCTGTGTTCGATAAACCCCAATCTGTGTTCGATAAATCCCAATCTGAACAACTTTAAGGATCCAATGGGAGCTCAGACGATATAAACGACCGAGGAAAAGGGATTAGTTATTCGTTAGTGGTTGAATTTTGTCTCTACCTTCCCCTATTCTTGTTCGGGCGAATCAATCTCAACCTCATCATTTGATTGAGCCATCCTTTCGAACGCTACGTCAACCCTACAGAGATATGATCCTTAGAAACCCTTCTATTTTGAACCCGAAAACCACTATCCTCACCCCTTCGCTTAAGATACTTTTGATGTATACCTGAGCATAGTGAAAGGACGGGGAAGGAACAGAACCTAAGCGTAGCGAAACATCGAAGTCGACAGACATGGGAGTGGTGGACAGAATGAGATGGTCAAAGGAGATTGAGCGTTCAAACTCGTTTTTGTGCATTTTATGGCTACTTTAAACCCCGTGGAAGGATGCATGGGAGAGTCTTCTCCACAAAAAACACTGGCAAAGGTAGAGTTTTACATTTTTAAACCAGAGGTGAATTAATTCGTTGAGGGTTCCTCAGCATGCTCAAAAAAATAAAATAAAGTGATTGTTTCTGGTGGATAGAACTCTTATGTGCTGTGCAGTGGTGCATGGATGTTTTTGGAGAATTTTATGGTTGTTTCTTTATTGCAAACCCTAGACTAGAAACAGGGCCATTATAACAAGGACCTGCCTGGGTTGCATGCTAAAAACAAGCTATTTCATCTCCATTTTCAACTCATCCTACTGATTTTTAAGGAACTGCTATTGGATTCTCAACCCTATTGCTCTTTTGGGACAGTCTACTGATGCCGACCATGGACAACACACTGTTGACTTTCTCTCTTATACGTAAGTTTGAATAAACCCAAAGACTGCAACAATGCAATTAGACACTATTCCAAGGATGATGGTCAAAGGGTTTAATCAGCATCCCAAATGCTGAACAAACAAATCCCTTCCTTCAAGGTTGACTCGGACATCACATCAAACGTTGAACTTTCTCTATCATTGCCAGGTTTGGTTTTAACTTTGTACATGGTCATAGTGTTTTGTATTTGGCCTGCTGTGCAAGTTTATGAATGACTATATCTTTCTTGCTATTCCTGAGATGATATTAAATTGCCCGATAATGGAGTTAGCTGGAAAAATGTCCAATTCTGGGAATATTGCAATCAATGTAGCTGTCTTAGAGCACGCAAATTGTTATCTTTCCATTAGACCTGGCAAGTGGAGGTATCTATTTAGCTGCAGTTTTCCTGGACTTTTACCCTGCTCCAATTGCAACACAAGCACAAAAAACGTACGAGGGGTATCATGCCACCAAGGAGATTGGAATCTTGGTGGGGCATTAACAACGTCCCTCTTTCACCAACCCAGCAAGTAATTTATTGACTGTTTTTTTTTTCTTGTTTCTTCTCATTTATTTATCATTTTAGATTTAGGTATATGCTACTAAATATTTACTATGTTGAATTGCTGCTAAATAATACTACTTTGCTGAAACATCAGTTATCCTCGCATACTTTCCGGAGAGTGTGAATGCAGGTTATTTAAAGTTTTCTTCATAGATATTGTGCATATTTGACAACAAATATATACTTGCATGCTATTATAGTAATGTTGGACGATTCATATTTCTCTCAACAATAGACTAAAAATAAGTATTAGTAATTCCGCTAAGCAACAACCACATTCCTTGCATAGCATGCATGAATATCTTCTAATGCAGTGTGGAAATCAAGCAAAATATGTGCTGGAGGCAATTGGAAAATCTAAAATATTTCTAAAATATTTAAATAAACAATCCAAATAAAAGGAAAGTAGGATTAGGGATTAACATAATCATAAAACACCCTGAAAAAGTTTAAACTTTTAGACACAAATTATGAGATTGCTTCCCTTTTGAAATAAATTGCTTCTATTTAAATTTTGGGCAGCTAAAATTAAGATAGGCCATGCTTCAAGAGGTGGTTTGTGTAACAACACTTAGTTGTTTGTTTTACTTCAGTAAATTCATATTTTTACATTTTTCATTCTTGTTGCATATATATATATATATATATATATATATATATATATATATATATATATATATATATATTATCACTTAATAATGCATTTAGTTTGGTTTGCAGGTTAGGCGGGAGGGACTTTGGCCCTTAAGGCTCCAGTATTTCAATTAAGCTCTGATACCAGATGTAAAGATCGGATTTGAAGTAACGTTTAAATTTCTACCAAATTACTGTAATTTCTGTAATTTCTATAAGCTTTACAAAGAAGTAAACTTTTAAAAATTTTCAAATTATCTCAACACTTACGCTAACACTTACGCAAGTAGAATTTGGCAATAAGTAATAAATCTAAGTAAATAATCCATGAATTTGAATTTACATACCTCACTCTGATGTTATCCGCAGCTTGCTCCCTTCGCTTGCTTCCTTAGGACACCACCCCAAAACCAACCTCCATGTCGACTAGTAGCACCTAGCCCTAGGATATCAATGGATATCCTAGCCCTCCGAGCCTAAAACCTCCTCAGCCCCCCCGGTGCACTGTAAATTCCACTGTAAATTCACTCTGCCCAATATTGTCCAATACTCCAAGTTCTCCCCCAAAATCCTTTCTCCCCTCTCGTAAATGAATCCTCCCCTCTCCACTCCTTTCTCCCCCCCTTATTCCTCCTTCACCTCCCCCCTACATTAACTCCCACCTGACTGTTTATTACACCTTATCCATTCATTAATCCTCTTATCTCCTCAGGATCCTTATGTGATCCCTTCAAGAATACGTAACTTGATTAAATGTTTTATTTTATTCTCCCACTTTAATTTAATACTTTATTAATTAGTTAATTAATTAATAATCAAATTAATCATTAACCATATTGATTAAAGAGTTAATTATACTTAAATTAATCATAGTCAAGAATAACTATTTAATAACATTAATTAGTTAAGGTTATTTAATAACTAATTATAGTTTATCTAATTTTTAGGATTATTTATTAAATTAATCATCTTAATAATTAAGGGTTGTTACACATTTTATGGTGAAAAAGGATTAAATTTCTCTATTACTGATTCACCCCCCCTCTCAGTAATCCCACAATTGGTATTAGAGAAGGTTTCTTCAGGAAACAGTTTAACCACTGAAAGGAGATCATGGATTATTTTGAGAATGGAGTACCAATGTTTAATGGTCAGAATGGTTTAAAGTACAAGATGTGGAGAAGAAGGAAGAAATTATTTTTACGAGAACAAAGACATTATATTTGGCTATCAGTTGTTACAGGATATGATAATTCAAAAAGTGAAAAGACTGCAGCTAAGAGGGAATTGAAGAAGAATTAAAAAAATAGAAATGGATTTCATCTGGGAAGGATTGCCTAATTCGGTAAGAGAAAAGGTTGGTAAATGTTCATTAGCCAAAGAAATTTGGGATAAGTTACATGACATATATTATTCACCCATCACAGATTCAAAAAATTCCAAAGAAGATGCAGATACACATCAAGAAGAATTATGTTCACCATGTCAAACAGAATTAGAAGATGAAGAGTACATAATCACCAGAGGCATGTTGTTTGGATTTAATTGTGAAAAACGTGGACATCTTGAAATAGAATACTATGAAGGAAATGAGATAGAAAAACTAATTGAAAAGGAAGACAATTATGAAGCAGAATTGATAAGTTCTTTAGATGAACTAAGATAAGAAAACAAGTCACTCAAGAAAGAATTGATGAAACAAAAGGAAAGTGTTCACACTTTTGAAGAAGCCCAACAGGTCATCGATAACTTAAGAACTTAGCTAGAAGAAGCAAGAAAGATTGAAGAAAATCTTGAATATCAAAAGCAGTATTTAGAAGCCAAAATATAAGCACAGAAGGAAGAAGCAAAAATGAGAGAGAAGAAATAGACAGATCATAGTAAGGAAATAACTAATGATCTAAACCAACTTGAGGCAGATTTTGGTCAAGAAGAGAAAGGACTTGAAGAAGAAATAATCACATTAAAAATTCATCTTGAAGAAGAGAAAAGAACAGAAGAAGTCATGAAGTCTCGGATAATGAAGAAAGAAGAAGAGGTTGAGAAGCTTGAAGAAGAAGTTGTCACATTGAGAAGTAAAATTACTAAGCTCAACAAGAACGTTGAAGAGACAAAAACATCCACATCAATTATAGAGAATGAAGAGAAGCGCTCTAGGTTGCTTGAAAAGAAGAATGAAGAAAATAGAAAGAGTTATGAAGAAGTAATCAAAGGAAGAAATCATGGTCAACCATAATCTAAGAAAACTATTGAAGATACATCTTCAAAAAGACCATCCATGTTCAAGCCACAAAGAACATTCAATCATGATCATGATTAATCAAGGAAAAAATTCAGAAGGACTATGCCACAAAGAAGATCATTCACTCCTAGGTATGAAAAATTCTTTTATGGTCATTGTTTTTATTGTACTAACTTTGGACATAAGGTTGAAGATTGAAGGGATTATAAAATAAATGTTCAAGCAAGAGATGCCTATGTGGCCCCACGTAACATTGAATGTTACAAATGTCATAACTATGGACACATAGCTAGTGATTGTAGAAGCATGAGTGATACTTCCATGAAAGAGAACATTGATATCGGATGTAAGAAAGTATGGATAAAAAAATAAGAATAACAAGTGAACGAAGACCATGTCCCCGAGATCAAAAGATTGACAGTAAAACAAGATGAAGAAAATTCTACAGAGAAAACGAAAGATTTCAGATACAGAAAGGTTTGGAAAACAACTGAAAGAAAAGAAGGACAGGTAAATAAAGAACAAGTTCAAGAGATTGTACTTTCATGAATTGTAGTGAAAGATGAATCCAAAGACATAAAGAAAGAAGTCAAATCTTAGAGAGATGATGAATCTACCAATGAAGATGATGATGAATACACATCAGAGAAGAAATTATTTTGAGCTATCCGGCTTAGAGATTCCCAAGTAACATGAATATTAGATAGGGGGATTCTATGAAATAACTTTTATAGACCAAAGAAACATCCTTTGAGCATCTTACATAGTTTGAATAGACATATCCAGAGCAGTTAGTTAGCAGAAGTACAATCAATTGTAGTAGTGAATACTTCATGATAGTACAATGATAAATGGGCCAACATTACAGATAGTTGTGCAGTAGATTCTTGGATATTATGGACATAGATGGATTCATAGGAACACTTATCAATTTTGGATATATGTGTGATAGTGGAAAAGAGCATGGATTCATAGATTGGTTCAGAGAGTGGTTCAGAGAGTGGTTCAGAGACAAATTAACATTATCATAATGGATGATAATTACACAGAAAATGGCTTGAACAATGCTAATGGATTCAAAATTGACAGATATTTTTTGGACACATGCAGTTCATACAATAGTTCGCATTCAAAATAGAGTAATGCTTAGAAACAACAATGAAAAAACTCCTTATGAGCCATGGAAAAGAAGACCAACAAATGTGAAACACTTTAGAGTATTTAGAAGAAAATACTACATCAAAAGAGAAGATGGTAGAATGGGAAAGTTTTCCTCTCATGTGGACAAAGGAGTACTTTTTGGTTACTCAAGTACAATAAAATAATACAAGTGTTACAATACGAGGTTGAACAAAGTTGTGGAAAACATCAATGTAACTATTGATGAAACAGGTGGATGATAGTTAAAGGAAGAAGAAAATGAATCAATAGAACAACTTTACGAAGAAGAAGCAGAAGATGAAGAAGAAGTAAAAGGGGAAGATGAAGAGGATCAGACAGAAGTAGAAGAGAAAGTTCAACAAGCACCTCAAAAGACACCTAGCAAACGAGTACAGAAGAATCATCCTTCAGATCATATTATTGGAAACAAAGATGTAGGAGTTGAGACTAGAAGAAGAATTTGTTTACTAGGAAAAATGCAACTAACACTCTCATCTACGATTGAAACAAAATTTTTTGTGGAGGAAAACAAGGATGAATTTTGGAATAAGTCCATGGACGAAGAATTGGATCAAATAGAGAAGAATGACACTTGGGAATTGGTTCCAAGACCAAACAATAAGAATGTGATTGGCACAAAGTGGGTATTCATAAATAAATTGAATGAAGATGGACATGTTACAAGGAACAAAGACATATTGGTATGTAAATGATACACAAAGGTTGAATGAATCGACTTTGAAGAGACATTTTCCTCAGTTGCCAAAATGGAATAAATCTGATTTCTTTTAGCTTATGCATGCTCCAAGAATATTAAAGCGTATCAGATGGATGTGAAATAAAATTTTCTGAAAGGGGAACTTGAATAAGAAGTCTACATCAAACAACCAGAAGTATTTCAGTTTTCAGAGAACACAGATTATGTGTGTAAATTGAACAAGGCCTTGTATGGTCTAAAACAGGCTCCTAGAGCATGGGACTCTAGACTGGATAAATATATACAATAGGTAAGGTTCAGAAAAGGAAGTGTAGACAACAATCTCTACATCAAGGTGACTCAAGACAATATTTTATTAATTGAAGTTTATGTTGATGATATTATTTTTGGAAGTATTGATGACAGGTTAAGCCATAAATTTGCAAAGGATATGCAAAATGAATTTGAAATGTCATTACTTGGAGAACTATCCTTCTTTCTGGGTATTAAGATACATCAAAGTAACCAAGGAATTTTTATTTCTCAAACTAAGTATATCAGAGAAATGCTAGAGAGGTTCATAATGGAAGATTGCAAACCAGCTGCAAGTTGAGAAAAGATGATGATTCAAAGTCTTCATACCAGAGGCAATACAAGTCAATGATTGGTATCTTACTATATGTGACAATATCCAGACTATATGTAATGCAAGCAATTGGATAGGTGGCACAATTTCAAGAAGCACCAAAGGAATCACATGTATTATCAGGGAAGAGGATTTTCAGACATCTCAAAGGAACATAAGATTTTGGATTATGGTATCCAAAAGGAAAGTATATATCACTTATTTCCTACATAGATGCAGATTGCACAGGTTGAATCAATGACCAAAGAAGCACCTGTGGAGCAACATTCTACTTGGGTGAGTGTTTAGTATCATGGATAAGAAAAAAACAATCATCAGTATCCTTATCTACAACTGAAGCAACATATATTGCAGAAGCAACATGTTGTACATAGGTTCTATGGATGAAACAAACTTTGACAGATATACAGGTTGAGTATGATGAGATCATTCCAATATATTGTGATAATACAAGTACCATCAATATATCAAAGAAATTGGTGATTCACTCCAAGACAAATCACATTCCAATCAAGAATTACTTTCTGCGGGAACAATTTGCAGAGAAAGAAATCAAAGTTGAGTATGTGGGCACAAAAGAATAAGTGGCATACATCTTTAAAAAATTGCTTCCACGGGAAGCCTTTGAACATCTTCACTAGAGACTCAGAGTAATTTCTACTCCAAAATGAATGTTTTTGAATGATTATCTTATATGTCTTATATTTACATGAGGAAGCACCACAGAGAGGACAGTTCAGGTTGGGAGATCAATTTTAGGAAGAGTTTTGTAAGGGGGAGTATCCCCAAGGATAATTCAGTTAGGGGGAGTAGCTCCAAATGGAAAGATACATTTTCCATTGATGACAAAGAGGGAGCATGAGTGACATGACTTAAGTATTGCATCATAGTGTTTCCATCAATTCCAAAGGGGGAGATTGTTGATTAATTGGGTTGGTTTTCATTGATATAAACCCTTGAGGAAAGTCTGATAGAAAATTCCAGTAACACAAAGGTTTGGGTAATGGACCCAAGTTTGTTTGATGGATAATGGTATGAATTTTTATATATTTCAGGTAAGACTATTCTAGATGGATAGTACATGTCATGGAATTTCCGATGGTATGTGGAACATCACATGACTCCTCATGCTTAGATATTTATGGCCATGTGAAGTTGGAGAACCTGCATGAGTCATCTAAAAGCCCCAAAAGGTCAAAGTGGTCAAAGTGGTTGCAAAGAAGAAATTATTTAAATAATAAAGTGAAGTGATGTGTGTACTATAAGTCAAAGTGGATACAAAAGAAATTATTTAAATAATAAATTTAATGGAGAAATTACTAAGTGGACAAGTGGTTAGAAGTGGGTTAGCCCTAAAATAAGGAAAGTGGTTTAAGAGGGTTAGAAGGTAAATAATAAAGTGAAGTGACGAGTGTACTATTAGTCAAAGTGGGTACAAAATAAATTATTTTAATAATAAAGTTAATGGATAAATTACTAAGTGGACAAGTGGTTAGAAGTGGGTTAGCCCTAAAATAAGGAAAGTGGGTTAAGAGGGTTAGAAGGTAACCCATTGAGGAAGCTACATGAAAGTATAAATAAGAGGCAAAGGTCTCTCATTTAATCACCTATTCAATATCATTGAATATCTATTTTGTGAAAGGCTATTTGGGCATGTATTATTGATAGAGAAAATTGCAGCAGAAAAATCACGTCCGAAAAAATATGGCAAAAACAAAAAGGCGCGGCAGAAAAATCGTGGTAGGAAAACTGCGACATAAAAAGTGCGGCAAAAAAAGTGTGCAAAGAAAATTGTGGTAGGAAAATTGTCGCAGAAAAAGTGTGGCAGGAAAATCATGGAAGGAAAAGTGTAGCAGAGAAAGTGCGGCAGGAAAATCGCAGTAGGAAAAGTGTGGCAGAAAAAGTGCGGCAGAAAAAGTGTAGCAGGAAAATCACAGTAGGAAAAGTGTAGCTGAAAAACCTAGCAGAAAAACCGTAGCAAAAAAAATTGCGGCAGCAGAACGCTACAAGAAGAAAAAGGTATGGTTTTCATATGTGTAGTGTTGAACTTATGAATCTAGTTGAGGTTTTTCCTTGTAAATCTGTTGGATGCCCTATTGGAAGTTTAGGGATTGTTTTAGAATGGTTTTGAGGTAGAGATATTGAAGTATATTGTTAGTGAACTTAGCTTTATTTATTGGAATATCTTGTGGTGCATTGTGAGAGACGCTTGTTAGTGGTATTGGTATAATATTGGCTTATGAATGATACATCCTTGAGGCTGCATAAAAGTGAGGTTATGGCACATGGTTTGATGCAAGGGTTCAGGGTATTTGGTTATGGATAGCATGATGTATTGCTAGAGAAGTTTTTATGGTTATATTGGTATATGTTTTTGGTATATGGTTGAGGTACATGTTGGGTACATGGTTGAGACAAGTAGTTGATGAGTTGACACATACATGAGGTTTATAGTTGATGATGTTGGTACATATTGATGAGTCATAGTTTATGTGTATTTGATGCATTATTGGTACATATTTGGTGCAATGTTGATGCATTCATTGATGGTACAATTTGAGTTACAGGTTGGTGCATGGTTGATGAACTTGTTTATGGTACAGGTTGATTACATGTTGTTTGGACATGTTATTGTGATAGGTTATTTGTACAGGCTTGGTGCATGGTTGATGCATCTATTTATGGTAAAAGTTGAGGTACGGGTTGATGTATGGTACATGTTGGCACATGTTATTGGTACAAGTTGTTACAATTTGATTATAGGTTGATTGGTACATGTTTACAACAGTATATCTCATAGTGATAGTGTGACAGTGGTTCCATCATTCTACTTCTACGTCAAGGTGGTTGGATGGGGAAAGGACAAGTGGTTGTAGCCATAGAACATAGGGGGTTGTATCCTCTTTCTGGTTGTAGCTAGATAATTTGGGAGTTGGAGCTTCCCTTAGGTTGTATCCTAAGAAACTAGGAGGTTGTAGCCTCTTTTTGGTTGTAGCTAGAGAATTGGGGAGTTGGAGCTTCCTTTAGGTTGTAGCCTAAGAAACTAGGGGGTTGGAGCCTCCTTCCAGTTGCAGTTGGAAAAAAAGGATGTTGGTGCTTCCAATGAATGTAATTCTTAAATACATATAAGAAACAACATTTCGTGGTTTTCTCTCGCTTTGGGTTTCCACGTAAAACATTAGTGTACTGTGTATGTGTGTGATTGCTCATTTGTTCATTGTTTATTTACTATGAAACTATTTTATGATAATGATAAATTGATATAACACTTGCATTTTATGGTGAAAATGATTAAATTTCTCTATTACAGATTCACCACCCCTCTCAGTAATCCAACACATAACATTCCATTTCTGGTGATATGTGGAACATCACATAACTCCTCACGGTTAGAGAGTTATGGCCTTGTAAAGTTGGAGAACCCTCTTGAGTTATCTAGAAGCCCTTAGAAGGTCAAATAATTCAAATTATTCTAGAAACCCCTATAAGAATTTAACTAGTCAAAGTGAGTGAAACAAGGGGTTAATCATGAGTTAAGCAGTTGCAATAAGAAAATAATTAAAAATAAATTAGTTGAAACTAGAAGTAGAGAGTTTACTATTTGTGGATAAAGTTGTTATAAGTGGACAAGTGGACAAGTGGTTAGAAGTGGGTTAGACCTAAAAGAACGAAGTTGGGTTAAGTTGGTAAAAAAGGTAACCCCTAGAGGAAGCTACTTGGAGAGTATAAATAAGAGAGAAAGGGTCTCCTATTAGCACCTATTGAGAAAATTGAATATATATTATTGTGTAAGGCTTGTTTTAGGTACTCATTGATGCATTTGAAGTTATGAAAGTTTGATGAATCATAAAGGGTTGACGATGGAAGTTTCAGAGTTGCAGAAATACTGAAAAAACCCTGGTTTTTGAGGTGTACGCAGGTTGTAGTGGAGAAGGGCGCGTACATAGGTGGGATGAAAGTATAACGAGGTGCATACATTTGGGAAAGACATGAAATCTTGAGTTGTTGAAGGAACCAGATTCTCAGAGTCTAAGAGAAATATCCCAGGAAGGTCTACAATGATCAATTACAACAAATTTATATACAGATTCAAAAGGTATGTCATATTCTTATGTGTAGTTGGATGTTGTTGTCTCCATGAGATATGGTTATGGGAGTTTGAGGTTTTTCCCTAGAGATGATGTTGGTTGTATGGCACCTATGGTATGAGTTATATATATAGAAATATA
>ML811001.1:62569-81042 GCA_009831015.1 Picea engelmannii
GGTGTATTGTGGTGTATTGGTGTAACTCTTATACTATTGTTCATTTCTCATTGGATATAATTGAATGGTTTAAGTATAAGTTGGAAAAGTTTTTTAAAATTGTACTTGATACTGATTCACCCCCCTCTCAGTATCAACATAACACATGCTCGATATAACTCACCTTCGGTAAGTTCCTCTTCCTTTGTTTAATGAATCGGAAGAAGTAAGGGTGCATTCCCATATGGGTTTGTCGATGTGTGCTTTAACGAGTCCAAAGACAGAAAACTCAAAGGTTTTTCGGGATTATAGATTTTGGAAAAACACTTAAAAGAGAACTCTCTCAGTTCCTTTTTCGTACAGTAGTCTAACGAGACTGAAAAAGGGGTAAACTATCGCTCGAAAGACTCCCTTTTTGACCTTTTAACGAGTGTGAAAGGAAGCAAGATCACTCGACAATCTTTTCATATTTAAAGAGTCTGAAAAGGGTTTAAAGAAGACTCCAGGGGGGTTCCTTTTTCGTGTGTTTGTATCCGTACGGGCCCGAAAAAGAGATAAAAGTTTACCCGGTTGCATTCTCATGTATTTACGAGCACGAGAAAGAACAAAGACTAAGATCGGTATGCCCCCAGCTTGAAAGCTGGTGGATTAGCTCCAGAATGATCATCAAATACTGGAGACATGCCCCCCAAGCTTCAATTCATTCACTGACTTTGAGGTTGTCACCAATTTCTGTGCTAGATGGAGAAAAATGATATAGGTGGATGAAATGAAGGTTCAAAAATGAGACCTAATGAAAGACTCGACTCGACATCTACGAGATCTGGTGAAAGACTCAACTTGAAGGGAAAGGTGATTGTTTCATTGTTTAACGAGCTTGACACAGAAAAAGAACTATGCTCAAGGTTCCGGGTTTGATCCCCAGATTTTTGTTTCATTTTTTAACGAGCTTGCTACAGAGAAGAAAACTATGCTCAAAGCCTCTGTTTCATTTTTTAACGAGCTTGCCACAGAGAAGAGAAAAAATGATCGTGGTGCCCCCATCATGAAATCTAGTGGCCTCTGTTTCATTTTTTAACGAGCTTGCCACAGAGAAGAGAAACTATGCTCGTTATGCCCCCAACATGAAAGCTAGTGGCCTCTATTTAATTTTTTAACGAGCTTGCCACAGAGAAGAGAAACTATGCTCGTAACCTCTGTTTCATTTTTTAACGAGCTTGCCACAGAGAAGAGAAACTATGCTCATGGTTTCTTCTTGATCATGGCTTCCAAGAGGATAATGCTCTGGAAGGATACCATGTCAAGGGACAAGACTCGGTCATGGCTTCCAAGAGATCTTCGCTGGATGGGAGAGAATCACTCTGGAAAGAACACATGTCGAGGGACATGATAGGGGTAAGGAGATCCAGCTCCAATAACCGTACTGAAGAGATCACCATGTCAACTACCGAATCCAAATCGTCGGAAGTTGAGGTCATGGGAGACAACCCTACATAATTGAAATTCGGTGGGGGTGATACTGTCTTCATATAGGAACCACTTAGGGAGGTAACCCAGTCAGGGCCAATGCATGAAAGTTGATCAATAGTCACAATTATTCCATCGTGAGGGAAAGATATCACACGGAAAAGAGTGGATACAATAGCTTTCATGGCATAGACATAATCCTGCCCAAGGAGTAAAGAGAAATCCAAGGGGTCTCGGACTACCATGACATCAATAAAGATAGTTTTCCCTCTCAAAGTTACAGGAAACTGAGGAAGGATCCCTAAAGGTTGACTAGTTCCTCTGTTAAAAGCTAACAGATTCTGTGTAACCGGTGCAAGTTGCGGACAACCCAAAGCATACCAAGCAACATAAGACAAAATACTAACGGATGCACCTTCATCTATCAATGTTTGAGGAATGTCCCGACCACGAACCTGTACTGTAATCTGGAAAGGAATGTGGGAGGGAAGACGAGGTCCAGTTAGCGCACTCCAATAAAAAATGATGCCTTCATTACTTGGAGGGGGTTCCACAGGTGAATGAGGGATGCCCCCTGGCATGGTAGAGTCTGTATTAACAAGAAAAACATGGGCAATATCAGGTTTACTCTCTAGAAGGAGAGTAGGATCGACTGATGATTAGATCAGATCAACCGATGGTGGACTTGTATAGACCACATCGGCACTCTTCAGAGGAAGAGTGGGACTGACCAAGGAAGGGACTGGATCGACCGCTTGGGTTTCATTCTCCAAGAGAAGAATGGGGTCGACAGGTGGAAACAGATCGACCACTTTGGTGTCACTCTCTAACAGGAGAGTGGGATCGACCAAGGGTGAAACTGGATCGACCACTTTGGTGTCACTCTTTTGATGAAGAGTGGGGTTGATCGATGACGGAATTGGATCAACTACTTGGGTTTGTGGTTCAATCGAGAAGGAAACTAGATTGACCACCTGATCAACTGGACTGGGTGAGGATGGAACCGGATTGACCAGTCCATCAACCAATGAAGGGTCGGAGGAAAGCCTATGATAACCTTTTGGAAGTTGAAGTTTTTCCAAAAGAGAAGAAGCCTAATCCATGCGAGGAAAAGGTGAGAGTAATGATTACCTTTACATAACATGCAAGGGAACTTGACAGTTTTCTTCTTCTTACCAACCTTAACATCACTAGTTGACGTGGTATCATCGACATGACTGACAGAGGCCAACGATGTGGAGGACCACATTTCTATGACCTGGGTAAGACCGGGGAAATCCCTCAGAAAATGGTCACCCTTACAAAGGCTGCAAGGGAATTTGGGTTTTGGATTACTTCTTTTAATCTTGTTGATCTCATCAACACCCCTAGTACTATTAACAGTAATTGGTTTCTTAGAGCCAACATTTGATGTTGTTGGGGTCTTGGTCCTTTTCGGGCTCTTCTTATTCTTCTCTTTCCATTTCTTCTTCTTCTGATCAACCTGGCTACTTTCTTTAGAGATTTCACTAGGCGAAGAAGGAGAAATGGAAGGAGACATGATGGGCGAAGAAGGCGAAAATTCGACGTGAGGTTGATGTGTGGGTGGTGTATTGACATCCAAAGCATTAGGTGCAACTGAAACATTAGGAGGATTTTGGATCATCAGAGTGGGGAACAACCAAACTGGTAATCCAATAGTGAGTCCCGGAAGACTCAGTGTGGCAACATATGGAGGACCAAATTTTCCAAACGAAGGAAAAGTATAAGGTTCCCCAAGAGAGGGGGTTCCTCCATTGGTACTCCCAGGATTCGATGCCATTAACACTGACTCGACCTAAGGTCCACTGAGTAAAATAAACAACATACGCTAATAGAATCTAAGAATCACAACCAAGCAAACAGGACCTTCTTTTGATGACCGTACTAGTTGGTGATGAAATCCAACGTCGCGTGATCAAGTCCAGAAGGGACAGGGATAGGGTGGAACAGTTACAATGGCGACCTGCTTAACGGACTTACGCCTTGGTGCAAGCTTCCACGCAGTAATTGTGGATTTACCCTCCAAGGAGCCCGAGTGAGTTTGACCAATGTCTGCTCTAGGTACAGTGAGACTTCCCGTCACCGTCACCTTGTGTAAGAACCTAAAGATTATGGCCACTAAGGTTACCAATTTGCAGTCAGCTCCCGGGCGGGAACAGTCAACAGTTCGATCCAAACGTATGGGCAGGGTATCAAGCCTGAAACCAACTAAGAATCTTCCACGCAGTAATTGTGGATTTACCTCAAAGTGATCCCCATAATACGATCCGACCACCACAATCAGTTAAACCACGGAGGGTTAGTCCCCATAGCTTACCCGAATGCAACCTCGTGTGTAACCCCTGTGTGAGAGGGGGATCCCAGGAAGACTTATACGATAACTGGATTTACTCTCCCTAACTCAGGATACTAATGTTTGTTTTGACAACTTTGGAGAGTTATGCTCACAGCCTAATCCAAAGTACTACACCTATTCTACTATTGGTGGAGGATCTTAGCAAAGAAAAAATTCTAAACAAGTTTTAATTAGTGTTGATTTTTATGGTTGTTCTTTACGCAAAGGGGTGCATGGAAGTGAAACGAATGGAATTATGACTCAGACCCAAAGAATGCATCGAACATGATAAACAGTCATTTCCTTTCGATGAACATCTAGCTAAGGGAGAGAGGGAGTTCTTTCACTAACAAGCACAACTACAGAATTCTCTCAAGCAATTCTTTTCTCAATCAAATCCTGATGTGATGCAAAAAAATTTAAATGCCTTCTAATATGCTCAATCAATCATGAAAATACCTTTAATTTTTTGCGTATCGATGATGATCAATACAACACAATGCTTATTTTTGCTAATTATCTTCTTGGTATGAATGAAAACCAAACTAGCATAAGCAAAAGTCACACAAACAATGCACCCTTCGTAGCAATCAAAATGAAAAACTAAAGAAAAGAAACAATCAAAGAAAAAGCAGATTTCACACCCAAAAGCAAGATTTTGAAGAACAATGACCTCGACTGAAAACAAGATCCAGAGGTCTGTAGACCTTTGATGACCTTCACTAGGGTTTTTGCTCAATTGAAGAGAAGAGAAAAGCAATGCATAGGTTCCAAGCTTTACTCAACAGAAAAACTCAATGAAAAATGGCGAAGAAGGCTACAAGATCCGATCAACAAGGTATTTATCCTTCAAAAATATAGATGCCAAGGCTAAAAAGGAAGACAAACTAACCCACTAGATCACTTAGCAAAAGAGACACAGAGGCAAACCCTGAAAAATGCAATTGTGGAGGGTTTTTTGGCCAAAAGGAGGCTGGTGCTCTGTTGCCAAGGGAAAAGAGCGTTATAGCACTCTGTATAAGGCTACTAGAAGCGTTGGCACTCTGATAACACTAGGTCAGGGGCGCCAGGGTCTAAAAGTCCCAGAAATGTCAAAAATTTTCAAAAATTGAGATCTGAGCTTGACAAGTATGCTGAATGTGACAAGTTAAGGAGCCAATCAGCTCATGCAACTAATCAAAGAGGGGTGAACCAGGTTTGAAACAATCAAGGGACAGAACAAGGTCAATTAGGAGAAAAATCCAAACAAGAGGTTTCGATTTGAGGCTATCTCCCCAGTGGAGTCACCAGTTTCTGTTGTAGGAAAATCTGCCTATGGACAAGTAGATCGACCTCTAGAGCTTGACCTTAACCCTAGACAAAAAAATGCTTAACGTGGACACTGACTTCCTTTCAAATATATCTAAGACTAATGCATGAGAAGGGAGAATGACAGAAGTACCTTTTAATCGACGTTTGTCCCTGCACGCTCCGAGTTGCACTCCAATCCTTTTGCTCCTCGCTGAGGTCTGTGGACAAAACAAAGTACGACCACTTCCTACTCTATTGACATTAGCTTGAAAACAGATCTATCAATAAATGATAAGTTCATGTGGTATCAGACACAAACTAGAAAGAAACAGGCCAAGCATTTCATATTAATGAGAATGACGACAGCAGTACATACAATCGTAGATGCGAATGCGACAGCTTCGTCAAGTCCTCTTCGTCCAACCCTTGCCTGAAAGATCCACAACCTGGATAACAACAGTTTCACTAATCACTTCTCTTTGGCTGACTGTCAGTTTCCTCCAAGATCATAAGTTTCATATGTTAAGTTCTTCCCCCGCACCACTTATGAGATCATAAGTTTGGTGTGATTCTCTATTCTGCAGTCTCACTTATGAGATCATAAGTTTGACATTCTTGAATTTCCAGTCCATACCACTCATGAGATCATAAGTTTGGTATGATTCTCTCTTTCTATTCCTTTCACCATTATAAAGCTTGCTTATATAGCCTTGGAGAGGCTTCAACCACTTGAGATATCCTTGGGGAAGTTGAGGATTTGCCTCCTTTAGTTGAGGATCTGCCCTAGGATCATGGTTGGACTAGGGATTCAAGCTCAACTGACTTTCCAAGAATGAAAAGATGCTTCCCCCATTCATCTCAACAACTTAACAACCACCTAGAATAGGTAGCGCTCCCTCAAAAGGGCCATCAGAGCGTTGTAGCGCTCCCTGAAAAGGTTAAGGGAAGCGCCAACGCTCCAAAATCTATAGCGCTCCCTCAAAAGGGCCAGGGGAGCATTATAACGTTCCCTGATAGTGTATTGGGGAGCGTCGGCGCTCCGAGATAGTGTAAGGGGGAGCGCTCCTCTCCAAAACTCAGTTTTTTGGGTGCTTTCAGATGGAAAAAGGTTGTTTGACTTCAGTATATCAGTTCTCCTTCTTCAAATCAGTCATGTGAGATGTTATAAGTGTCTCCTTAGTGTCGTTATCATGAGAGTATGTCTGAACATCCTTTGCGGCACTAGTGACCAACTTGCAACACTTGCGAAAGTTGATGCGACACTTGCAACCTTTGTAATGATGACTCTTGCGACACTATCAAAGTGAGTAATTTTGATGTGTAACACGAAGATCCACAGATCACAGTTGAGCCAGCAAGCCCTAATCCTAGAAGTAGTGATCCTCAAGAGATCATTCGTCAATATATTATCAGAACACATAGTGCCTTAGAAATTCTTAGGCGACCAAACCGCCCGTGGGGTCAACCTTTAGATTTCTCTGACATTAGAGAACATTTAGGCGACATAGACCTCACTGTGAATCCTACAGATCCAAACACAAATCCTGCTGCAGGAGGATCTGGGATACCTCCTTCACCACCTCCCTCATCCCCTTCTTCTTCTAGAGGAGATTGCTCTTCTGACGAAGGCAAACCACCTTCTCAGCCTTCTACACCCACTACCCCAATGGCTAATCAGAACAACCCTGCTAGACCTTGGTTGGACCAGGATGCTCTAGCTGTACCTGGAGACCAACACCCTTTACCTAATCACCCAGAGAAATGGCTTCCTAAGTTTGATCCTGATTCAAAACAAATAGCTGAAGATCATATCAAAAAATTTATGTTAGCCATCAGACTCCGCAACGTTGAAAATGAAGATGTTGTCTGTAGGTTGTTCCCTTACACCTTCGAGGGTAATGCATCCACTTGGTACTTTGCCCAATAGCCTCACACCATAGTGTCTTGGGAAAAATTTGAGTCATGTTTTTTGGAAAAATTCAGAGATGGCAAACCTCCTGAAGTCTTAGTCATGGATCTTTCAAACTTAAAAATGAATGCAAAAGAAAAAGTTAAAGATTTTAATCAAATATTTTTAACACTTAAGAATAGAATCCTTGTAGACTCTATGCCTGTTGAGAGTCTTGTAATATCTTACTACACCAAAGCTCTACATCAAAGTATAGCTATTTGGGTGAAAAGATCCAAAAAGGCCACATTGTTAGAATCCTTTGAAGAGGCTACGCAAATTGAAAAGGACATTCTTAGCCTTAAGGATTCTTCTAGCAGTGAAACTGAGACTGTTTCTTCTTCCAAAAAGAAGATTGAAATTCTCCCCAGACCTACACAAAACAAAGCACAATCCGAAAATTCTGATTTGGAAAATTTAACCAAAGTTGTACAAAAACTATCTAATCAAGTTATCGATTTAAAAAGGTCAACTGAGGAAGCCTCTTCGAGCAAAGGACCCTACAAACCCCCTTGCCAAAATCCTTTTCCCCCAAACCGGCCTAATCTAAACTCTGAAGGCTTGAACCTAGAAAGTTTGCAATGTGCTCTACAGATAATTCTAGGAGCCCAAGATGACTTGATCCCTCCTGACATTCCTCAAGAGGAAGTCGAGCAGGAATCAGCTCAAGAAGAAGAGTCTTCTCCAAATATCTTTGGTCACCTCTCGGATAGTATCTTCCAAGCTAACTTTGAGACTGTGCACCCTTACAATACTAGGAGAAAGACCGCGAACAAACCTCCTGTCGAGAACACTACAACTTTACCTCCAAATCCATATAAATCGGTAAAAAATAAACAGAGTAATGCTATCCCTAAATTATATTATGATGTTGTTGAAGATCTTAAGAAATTACGGGCTAACATTTCAATTTATGAGTTGTTGACATTTCCATTTTTGTTACAGAAGATGTTGCAAAATATTTTAGACAATGGCGAGAATGGTAATTCAAACGGTAATAAGGTTGTGCAAAGCAAAGTTCCGCAGAAGACTTCCACAAAAAATAATCCCGATCCTCAAGATAAAGGAAGCCTTCCTGTACCAAATGTAAATAATGTAAATAACAATGTAAATAGTGTGAATAATTCAGATAAAGTAGCATTAGAAAATGTGAGTAAGAAAACACAAGCTACAACTCTAAGTACTCGCAAGAATGTTCCTCCTTTTCTTTTAACTTTAGAAATCTTCAACAGGAATGTGATGCCTTGGTCGGTCTACCAAAATATTAACGTTGAGGTAGAACCATCTTCTTTGAAAATAATACAACTTGATCGAATAGATGTTAAAGTTATAGGTGAGCTAAAAAATGTATTGATTATATTATCGTCTAACCCTAAGGTTCATCAAGTTATTGATATAATTGTGGTGGATATTCCAGAAGTGTATGGTATGTTTTTGAGCAGGGACTGGTCGGAGAAGCTACATGGTTACTTCGCAACAGATTGGTCTCACTTATGGCTTCCATAAAATGGTAAGCCCAACAAGATCAGGGTGAATCATGAACGTTACCTCAAGTTCACGGTAACAGACTTGAACGATCCCAATGAACCATATACATCTCCGGCAGATTCACCTGAAGTCCAAGGGATGGACACCTACTTCGGAAATTTCATGGTTGAAGTTTCACCTATCAACAATCTAGAACAGTAGTCCGAGATCTTAGCATGTACGCAACCAACAACTTCTATCCAACAATCCTGTGAGCTCGATGAAAATCAAATTTGGTCTTTATATTTCTACGGTTCCAAGTCTAAAGAAGGAGCTGGTGCAGGCTGCATCATTATCGATCCGGTAGGTAACAAAACATTATTGTCTTGTAGGCTAGAATTTGAATGCACTAATAATATTGCAGAATATGAGGCTTTATTACAAGGTCTCAGAAAAGCCTTAGACATGCACATTCAAAATCTAGTTGTATTCGGTGACTCTGAGATAGTGGTTTGACAGGTGAGAAATTCTATACATTGTCTTACCCCGCATCTCAAATGTTATCAGTCTGAGGTATGGAGTTTAATGAACAAATTTTCTTCTTTTAATATAAATTCCATTCCTAGATCAAATAATACTGAAGCAGATCTACTTGCTAATGTTGCCTCTAAACTTCTTCCTGCAGAAGGCTTATCTCCAAACGCATTCTCCGTAGAGCTATTGTTTCGACCATCTGTTCCAGACAATATCACGAACTGGAGAGTATTTGATGATGATCAGCAGATCATTAACTTTCTGCACATGGAGGAAAATTTTCAAGGCGCTGTGATAGATGAACAAACACACGACGACAATTTGCATGACTTTACGGTAATACCTAATCCGAAATCTCCTGAAGCTCTATCGGACATGGTAAATTCCTTACCCAAATCTGTTGTTAGACTAGAAAAGTTTTATGATTTTGAAGATAAATTTAAAAAGAAGGTCAATTGCAAAACCAACAGTTCCTCATTGTTTTATGAAAAAGTCAATTTAGGGACTAGTGAAAATCCTCAGTGTATTAACTTAGGCTTGGGATGTTCTAAACAAGAAAAAGATGCTTTTGTTAAATTATTTAAAGAATTCAAGGATGTCTTTGCTTGGACTTACGAAGATCTTAAAACGTTTGATCCTAATATTATACAACATGTCATCCCAATGAAGCCCCAAACCTTGCCTTTCCAACAGAAACTGAGGAAAATGCATCCTAAGCTAGAACCGACCGTACAAAAAGAATTGAATAAACTCCTAAGTGATAAATTAATTTTTCCTGTTAGACACACTCAATGGGTATCCAACCTCATCCCAATACGGAAGAAAAATGGAGAAATTCGACTTTGTGTCGATTTCCAGAACCTAAACAAAGCATCTGACAAAGATAATTATCCTGTCCCTCCCATGGAACAAATCTTGCAACAAGTATCTGGTTCTGAGAGGCTATATTTACTATATGGTTTCTCCGGATACAACCAAGTCTTGATGTCTCCGTCAGACCAATTAAAAACTACCTTCCGTACCCCGTGGGGCACTTATGCTTATCGCAAAATTCCTTTCAGATTGATTAACGTTGGTGCTACCTTTCAGAGAGCAATGGAAATTGATTTCAGAGGCTTAATAAATCACTCCATAGTAGTCTACTTATATGATGTAACCGTTTATTCTAAAAACAAAGATGATCATCTAGCTCACTTATGAGCCGTTCTGCTACGATGTCGTAAATACGGCATCTCCTTGAACCCCAAGAAATCCATCTTTGTAGTAGAACAAGGTAAATTACTAGGATTCATTGTGTCTAATGATGGAATGATTATTGACCCCAAGAGGACCCAAGCCATCGCTAAACTTCCCCCACCTACCTCCAAAAAATCTATGCAGTATTTCCTAGGCCAGATTAATTTCGTGAGAAGATTTGTCCCCAGTTTCTCCGAAATGGTCAGGCCTCTCCAGAACCTGATTAAGAAAGACACTCAATATCACTGGGGACCCACTGAAAACCAAGATTTTAATGATATAAAGAAGGCTATAATAGATGCTTCGTCTCTCATGAGCCCTGATTTCTCTCAAGACTTTACACTCTATACTTTTTCCTCTAATCGTTCCTATGCCATGGTCCTAACTCAGAAGAATGTCGAGAACAACGAAGTACCCATCGCCTTTATGAGATCTTATTTCAAAGGTGTTGAACTTAATTACCCAGTAGTCGATCGGCAAGCCTACGTTGTCTTCAAGTAAATTAAGCATTTTCGGTCTTATCTTTTGAAGTCAAGGACCAAGGTCATTGTCCCCTACCCTGTCGTTATGAACTTGTTAGTGAAAAAGGAGTTAGGAGAGAAAAGAGCCAACTGGGTCACCTCCTTACAGGAGTATGACTTAGAAATCACTCCAGCTCAGATTGTGAGAGGCCAAGGGTTGTGTAAATTGGTAGTTGATTCAGAAACTAAACACCAAGAAGATAGTGATATGTCAAACCTAGAACAACACGATCAGAGTTTGATTTGTTGCACACAAAACCTCGTAAGTCCTTGGTACGATGATATTAGACACTGTCTTCAACATGGATTAGCACCTCATCACCTTGACCCTGCCAAGAGAAGAGCTTTGAGACTAAAGTCTGCCTCCTTTCATCTAGTTAACGGTATACTGTTTTGTTAGAATTTTGATGGCGTACTGATGCATTGTCTCGAAAAAGATGAAGCAGAAAGAGTCTTGCTTGAGTTGCATGCAGGAGAAGCCGGTGGTCACTTCGGTGGCGATACCACTTCTCATAAAGTCTTAAGATCCGGTTATTACTGGCCAACACTTTTCAGAGACACCCATGCCTTATGTCGTAAATGTATCATTTGTCAGAAAGCGTCAGGACGATTGCAAAAACCAGCCTTCCCCTTGCAACCTGTTTCAGTCGATTCTCCTTTCCAGCAATGGGGCCTTGATATCATTGGTCCTATTAACCCTCCATCCTCACAACAGCACAAATATATTGTGACAGCCACTGATTATTTTACTCGATGGTCTGAAGTCGTCGCGCTAAGAACTGTTAACACAAGTCAGGTGATCGCGTTTTTAAACTCGAATATCATCACTCGTTTTGGTATCCCTGATTGTCTAGTCTTTGATAACGCTTCATACTTTTCCTCTCTTGAAATGAGTGAGTTCACCTTAAACAAAGAAATAAAGCTGAAGTATTCCGTGAGCTACTACCCCCAGGGTAACGGCTTAGCAGAATCAACAAACAAGAACTTGATCAAAATTATCAAGAGAACCGTGGCTAAAAATCACAAGAACTGGCACAAAGCACTGCTTAATGCACTGTGGGATGATAGGGTAACACCCAAAGCCGCTATAGGTAATTCCCCCTTTTTTCTCGTTTATGGCAGAGAAGCCATTCTGCCACCTCATATTCTTCTTCCTTCACTTCAATTGTCACAAAAAGTTCAAGAAGAAGAATGTCCCCCTTTAGAAAGTCGTATTAACGCTTTGATGAAGTTATAATAAGTAAGAACCCAAGACAAGCGTAAACTAGATCAACATCAACAGCTGATTAAAAGATGGTTCGATTCTAATTCTGCTTCTGATAGAAATTTTGAAGTAGGTGATCTCGTCTTAAACTGGGACAAACTACACGAAGGGAAGGGTGAACACACTAAATTTCAAAAATTGTGGTTTGGGCCATTTTTGATTGCTGAAAAGTTGGGTCCTAGTTCCTTTCATTTGCAAAATCTTGAAGGGAAGCTTGACACCTACCCGGTGAATGGCCAAGCCCTGAAAAGATACTTTGCTTGATTTCTATCCTTGTATATTATGTAAATATTTCCTTTTGCTTTATTTTGTTTTTTATTTTGATTTGAATGATTAGTTTTGTGTGTTTTGAAACATATGCATGCCTATGCGCTGAGCCATTCAGACAAAGACTATAAGGAAATTTCTTCGCTGAAATAACTTCTGAAAGATTGTACAAACATCAGTGATATATATTTCTGAAAATGATGTTGGAAAATGTTGTTTGAAAGAAGTTTACTAATTTCAATCTCTGAGTGAAGTTTGTCATGATCATCTTTATCTTTTTACGTTGTCCCTTTTCCGTAAAGGAATGACTCAAAAGGATGTCTCCCTGTCAAAGTAAGTTGTTTTAGAAATAAAACATTTCTGGAGCTGAATAAAGGACGGTATTTAAAAATTTTTGATGAGGTCTGAAAAATAGGATAAAATATCAAGATTTTTCATCGTCACCCCGCTCAGCTATCTATAAAAGAAAAAAAAAAAATATTAATAAGAGCTGTGGGAAGTGTTTGTAAACCCGCCGGGATACTGAACAAGTTCGCTGGCAGTGGGTAAATGCAAGCATGGCGCCAAGACAACTTCGCTGGGGTACTGAACAGGACTTCTGGAAGTGAAGCAATGTTGGGTAAATGAAAATCTATAAAATTATAAGAAACCTCTTTTAAAAAGTCCTTTACTCTGATCTAGAACTTCTTGATAGGATAAAGACGTCCGAGTGGGGTAAATGGAAACCCTGTCGAGGCTATGGACGCCTGCTGGCAGCAGTGGCCATGCCAACAGTATTGAAGACTTCATCATAAAAATCATGACTTGCTGATCTTAAGACTGTTATTGGTTTGCGTCTTTTAAAACATCGCTGAAAAAAGATAGTAAATGATGATGTTGGTACGATTTTCTGGTTGTTGTTTTAAGTCGAATTTTTCTTTGTTGTCCTAATCTGAATTCATTTCTTTTGACAGAGATAACTGCTTCTCCCAGCGTGTCGCCATTGTTGGCAGCCAATTAATTTTTTTTTATTACCCTAAAAAGCTGCCTACACCTATTGTCTTCTAAACGACAAGTCATCGTCGCATTTTGCAACTAGACATTTATTTATTTCCTGGGACAATTGCAATTTGTTTTCGATTCAGTTTTCACAACTAAAAGTGTGAAAACCCCTTCATTGTTATTTGGACTGTTATCATCTTCTCATCGATATTCTGGAAGACACCTACCCTTGGTTTGTTATTAAGTGGCTGGAGTGATCTTTTCAAACTATGTCCATTTCCCTTTAATTGTGCAATTCGATTAATAAGCCATTGAGCATGAAAATTTATTGGTTACATTTGATCATATAAGGGTTATGATTGATTTTGGTTTTATATGCTATGATCCTTATTTTTATGAGCTCTTGACTTATCAATTTTATGAGATCTTTTGTTGCAATGTTCTAAAAACTTTGAATCTAAACATTTGACTATGCAACAAGCACATTGGTAATATTATAAGTTTGATATGGAATGGAAATGGTTTGAGGTTTTACAAAAGGTGCATTGATTAAACTTTTGGATTTCGATTTTATAGTTTGAATTGTTGCTTGGCGCATTGTTTTGTGTGTTTGATTTTACATTGAACGATCATGGTTTCAAACTATACATTGGCACATTGATATAATTGTCCACCGTTTAAACCTTGGGTTGGTCAAATAATGTGAATATTGGTTATGATTGATTGAATAGGGTTGGTACTATGCCATTAATGTTTTGCATGGCAGTGGTAATCCCACCACTTTCGCACGCATACAATTAATCTTTCCCCTTTGATCTGTGCAACTGTTAGTCGTAACCATTTTCGAACTTGTGTATTGCTTTGATCAATTCAAACCCTACTATGCACAGAAGCCATGGCTCCAGTCGTAAGAGCCGAGCCCAATGGTTGCCAAGAATTGCTGATGTTCGATGGCGCTTATAGTGACCTGGAAAAATGTGGATGGCTCTCGTTCATAAGGAAATTCGATGGTTATAACCCTAGCGTGGCTCGGAAATTTGCGTTATCATTCGATGGCTGCCGAGCCAAAGTTGGGGATGTGCAACTGGAGATTAATGAGAAATTTCTTAGCTCGGCTACCAGTCTTCCTGCTACGAGACAGAAGTGGTCGAAGAGTTGCAAAGTGGAAGATGTCCTGAATGGTGAACTCCTGCGACAAAGGTTTGCCTGCAAAAATGTTGAAACGGCGTTGGCATGACCTGCTAATGATAATCAAGAAATTCATTACTTGCGAGGGAAGGTACAGGTTCATTTTCTTGTTTCATCCTCGTCTATTTATGGCTTTTATAGGCTACGACCTAAATATGCCACACTATCTGCATAGAAGTTTGTTTAAGATGGCTAAAAGGTACAAACGCAGCCAGGCCGATACCAACCTCTTCCATTTGGGGTTAATTAAAATGTTTATGGTTTATGAGTTGGGATTACGTCATGACTGTTGGGGTGATTTTCTCAATCGCAATGGCTTTGAAGAATCAAGCCCACCACAAGTCGATAAACCTATGGTGACCGAGAGAAAGCCTAACCCCCCTATGCCTTACAGCGTTTTGCTACCCAAACCTCTGCCCGACTCTCCTACAAACTTGCCCATGTCTGTGACCAAACAGGTCGAAATTTCTAAACCCGCAGCCAAAAAGCCTAAAGCTAAAACTGGTGCTAATTCTAAAGGTAAGAAAAAATCTCGATTAATCTCTCGCATGGCAAGAAATAAACCCCGAACCCCTGCCAACTCTGAGCCTATCATGGTCAGTGAAGATTCTAATTTGGAGATTGAACATTTTCTCGCAAATGAGTATCCCTACTCAGAAGGGCTGTGTGACAAACCTACATATGACTTTGTCAAAAATTTACCACCTTGTTTGCGGGATGATCCTAATTTTCCTAGCATTGAAGTACCCCGTGGAACCCTCGGTGACTCATCAAAACCCTTTGTTTCTCAACCAGCAGTTCCACCATGCGATCAGTGTGGTTTATGGTTGGAGAGATACTACCTAGATGTGTCGATGTTGCAATCCAGAATCCATGCTTTGGAAGATCAAGTGGAAAAGCTCACTGGTCATAATACGAAGGTGCAACCCATGGACAAGAAGCAACGAACTACTGGTTCAATTCTATTTAAAAATATCGAGTCGGCTACAGCAATTGTCAATTCGAAATTGACATAGCCTCAACAACCACACTGGTATAACTTTCACCCATTTACATGGCATGTTCATAAACTCTGTACATCGTTGGCCTACTCTATCACATAAAGCATGCACTGTTGTACACAATTTGTTTTGGTAAATCGAATTTTGTTTGGATTTGGTTTTGATTCTATTAAATCATAATATGGATTTGATTGTTTTAAATCGGTTGTGATTGAATGTTCTATTGCAAGTTGTTTTGCATTTCCATTTTGGAACACGATCTATGTTTTAATCCAAATCGGTTATGATGCACATAAACGATGGTTGTCTGTTACAATTTTATTTAAATATGACTTTGACCAGCCCGGATGCGATTTGGATTATGTTTAAAAAAAGGTTTTATTTTATAGTTACCCAAATCGTGAAGTGATTCAAATCGTAAAAGCCATACAACTCCCAGTCATTCAATTTGTTGTGGTCAGTCGACCTTGTTCTATTTTGAATTGGAATGACAGTGTATTTTCAGTTACAAATGGATTTGCAAAACAAAAATGATTATGTCCAGGATGATGAATTGTTCTATAATTGGCTCAGACCCGATTTTATTTGATTTCTGTCCAGCTTATGGTTATCAATGATGTTGGATCTTGACTATGTTACACCCAGCAATCAAAATCTATGGTGATTTTTGGTCAATACTGTTACACCAGTTTTGTTTAGACTATATCGTAACAGTCGTCCCATATTTGATTACAATAAGATTAATCTTATGCATAATCTCTACATCTCGCCTATCTTTACTATTGATTGAAACAACATAAGCTTTATGTATATTGTTACAGCTGTAACAAATCTATTTTGTGTTCAATTGATATCGATTATAATTATGTTGTGGCAAATCATACCTTATATGATTTCGATTCTGATTGTATTGATTACTATTCTGGTCGATTATGGTTTTATTGATTACATCGTATCTCATATGACTCGAATCACAGTTTAATTCCGTTTGATACGAAACAGGCCTGTCAAGGTTTGACCATGTTTTATGGTAACTGAAAACAGAGCATTCTTTACTCTATTTAGATTGCATTTATTTTGATATTGTTTAATTTAAAAGATAATTTCACTTGAATTATTGGTAATTCGTTTTGATAATGAAAAGAAAATTAAATTGGATTTGATTACTTTTAAGATTTTATTTGATTTCTATCTAATTCCATATGCTATTTTAGACTAGCTACAGAATCAGATGATTCTGTAGCTAAGTCTGTAGGATCATTTTTTTTGTATTTTGTCACTCAAATATCTTTCTAATTTGATCTTTGTGTTCTATTGTAGGTAAATTCAAATTGCAATTGAGTTTATGAGTAGTTGGAGGATATCTCAAGGATTTCACTTGCATTTCTAGTTACCTAGTTTAGGAGATTTTGGGAACTTTTTTTGATTATGTAAAATTGTTTGATAATTATCCACAGGGATGTTTTACCCTGTGGAGAAACCTATATATACTTATGATTTTTGTAATAATGATGATCCTCGTTCGTGGGAGAACAAGGATATGTAATTCTGATACAAACTGGAGCAGAATTGATGTCTTGTCATAGCTTTAGCTTCTCAATATATCAACATTTTGTTTCAAGTTTTGTATATCACTTTGTTTATGATTTATTATTACTTTAGCTATCTAAATCAAATGCAAATGATATAATTGTATTATTGTTATCCATATCTTGTTTCTTCCAAATAGATTAAAGACATAAAAATTATTAATTCATTTTTGTGAGTGATAGATTTGTCTTCTTCATAGATTGAATTGTTATATATAAGTCCTTGCATAACAGGTTTCCCTTATTGCAGGAATTTATAATCATAAGATTGTTATGATTTTATTTTATGTCTTGTTTGTCCTGTAAAACACTTCAAGAAGCAGCATAGCCAATCGTTTACGAAAATCTTACGGACCAACCGGTGCGATTTTTCTCCTCCAACCAGCTTAGAAGTCATCATACACAGGGCAGACTTGGAGCGTTTCCAGGTCAATTAGTTTGTTGTTTACTGTTTTCATTAAGCAGTTTAATATAGATATAAGTTCAATTAGATTTATATTAGATTGTTTAATTTTAGTAAATATATTAGATTGTTTAATTTCAGTAACGTTTATTTCCCTTTCAGAAAATATAAAAATAAAAAAAGAGATCCTTGGTTGTCTTAGGGCAGAATATACATGAGTTTTGCAGGTTTTAATCAAATATGTAGGTTGTTCATAGTGTACATTTGTGAATAAGAAATATTGTAGCTGATAATTAGATAGTTGATTTGAGTTATTATGATAGTAATTAGTAGTTTGTAGATAGAATAGTTAGAATAATTAATATTTAGTATATTAGTTCCTTTTCTTTGTTTTATTAGTTTCTAGTTTCCTTTATTTTAGTTAGTTTCTTGTATTTAGTTATAGTTTAGTTTGTTTGATTTACTTTAGTTAGATTACTTAGCTTAGATCAATTCTCTCTTTGGTTTTCAAGAAGACCTTAGAGCGGCCAACGGAGCCGTTAAACTCATCAGGGTGGTCCATTCCAAACGACTTGGGTTATTTAGACAACCCTGGGCCGGTTCCACTCTCCCAGTTGACGGACGGTCAATTTCGTCCGTCAACACGGTGGAATCATGATCCACATGGCCTACTGACTACATATAGTTTCAGTAAAAACAATGTTATTTCAATAAAATTATATAAGCAAATAATAAAAACAACGTAAAATGAAAGTGGAAATTGATAATCATTTACATGTTCTATGGCTGGCCCTTTTCCATGATCATCCCGCCACCTTAAAATATAATTAGAACCCCCGAATATTTAAAAAATTGTTAATGATAACAAGAAAACAATGTTAAAGATAATATTTACAACAATGTTAAAGATAATAAAAAAATATAATGCAATAAGTAGGGGTTTCTTAAAGAGGTGTTGCATAAGAACCTGCACACTATTAGT
>ML811001.1:113569-125909 GCA_009831015.1 Picea engelmannii
ATGGCTATGTCAATTGACATAGGTGAAAAGGAAGATGTGTCTAGTGACACCAAAATAACAGGAGAATCATTAGTGGAGAATTGTAAATTCATTGTATTAAGAAAACAATTAAGTAGAATGTGTTTGTTGACACAAAGACAAAATAATCTATGTCAACCAACACACACTAGAGAAATGAGGAACCAAATGCAAAGAATGTTCAAAATAGCACAAGAGAGAGAATTTGTGTTGATTTCCATAGAACATGGAAGGCATGATACAAATAAGAAAACTCTAGAATTCATGCTAACCTACACATAATTGAACAATGAGTTGATAGATGCTAAAAGATATAACTAGGGCTTCAACAAGGTGATCAATGAGAAACTTGGGAAGAATTAATTCTACATATTCAAAGGGCTATCATGACAATCAATTAGACTATTAATGACATAAATACCAAAAAATTATTGATACGATGAAACACGGAGTATAGGTTACAAACATTATTATATTAGACAAGGATGGAGAAAAAAAATACATCTGGAAATAGGAGATCTCTCTCTAACCAATATGTTATTGGATGATGGTTCCATAGTAAACAATATGATGAAGGATACATGGGTGATGCAAACCCCCCACCCTCGAGCCAGGATGCACGCAGGATTGTTCTAAATCTGGCCCTAAGTTAAATTGACTCTTTGATTCCTCCTTAGGGAATCCCACATATACACAACAATGTTTTCCACAGGTCCTTATAGGTATGCCCATGTGATCAAACACTAGGCATAAACCCAAATCTCCTGACCAACAATATGATCGCACCCTTTTCTGAATTGGGACTTCCAGTGTCACGATATCGCGATTCCTATTGTTGAGTTTCCGTCTCTTCAACCCACTAAAACCCGAAATCCTAAAACGACGAAATCTTTGGCCATGTCCTCCTCCACAGTTGTATCATGTTTCATGACTTCGAGAATTTCGGAACAAAGAACCCTGACCTCTTGTCTTTGAAAATACCGAAAGTCAAACCCCAATGCGTTCAGCAAGGGTTGGCTCCCCAACAAGACTTTTCACCAATTCAAAGTTTTATACTTCATGACTTCATGAATCTGGATACAAGACTCCCAGATCTTCAACCTCCAAAACCCCGAAACGGTCAATGAGAATTGACACTGCTTGGCAACGAGTACGTGTTGCCTATCTTCTCAGATGTCCTCTATCTCTGTCGTGGATTCCTACCACCTGTCTCTCTTCCTAGTTTTCGGAACTTGAACAATCCTTCGACTGTCATTCCCCTACCACTTCGAAATCCTAAATTCCAAAGCGACGCCTTTTATGGAATCAACAGCTAATAGCCTCCCTTCAGATCCGACGACCCAAGTTATTTCGGGCTTCCAGGTACCGGGAGTTCGAGACTCTCAATTTCAAACCACTGTCTTCTCAAGTTCCTGAACCCTGAAACATTGAAACGCCGAAATGCCACTTCACCAATACTTCACGTTTCATGACTTCAGGGATTCTTATGTGAAGTGCCCCGAATCCTTATCAATGGGAATGTCGAAACCCCGATCCCCGAAATGCTGAAATGCCACTTCAAGGAGATTACGGGTTTTGCAACTTCAGGGTTTTCAATGCAAAGGCCCCTAGCTCCTTGTCATCAGGATTTCCAGTATTCTGAAACCTGAATTACCAAAATCCTAAAATTCCACACTTAACAATCCTTTTCACGATTCGGGAGTTAGAGTGACCAAGGATTTTGGCTTACACTCCGGACTTACAAAATCTGAATCCCCAGAATGATATGACGACTCAAAATAGATCACGATCAACAGTCCACGTTCATTCTTGATACTAGAGTGATGGGTTTGTCCAATCCCTATCCACCTTATAGCTCCTATGGATCCTACAGTCCTCACAACTTTGTGAGTTCTCCATGGATAATTTCAACTGTTCAATTTCTTCCTCAAGAATCTCTATGAAAAGAGCCAATGTTCTTTTTCCATAACTTAACCTTCTGCGTGATGATTCAGCTCACCATCTTACTTTGAATACCTCGAAGGCGTTGATCCTCCTGAGATTTCTATTGTGAACTTAAGTCTCAAAAGGACTCCTGCATGCACTCTTTGTGGCAATCTTTCAAATACTTCTATGTTTTTTATTCTTCAACTCTGTGCACTCTCGGAAACATCAGTCCTTCACTCTTCAACCTTAGTTGATAAATTCTAAGGATTCAATTTGCCTGTGCACACCTTGCATGACTTCTGTGCTTCACTTTCACTTCTATTGGAATGAGAACAACAATATCTCTCCTAAGTTTTCTAAGGTAAACTCAGATCCTTGTCAATGCACACCTTGCGGACGTTCCACTACACTCCTTGCAGGAACTCTCAGGACGAGAAACAATTGAAACTCATTCTCTTTATTCTCTCAGACTTCATACATTCAACATGAAATCATACTCATAATACGACATTGAAACAAATGCATACAGAGAAACAAAGCAACTGTAAACATAACATTTAACAAATGTAAACAGTAAGCATCATAACACCATGAAATTTGGGTCAAAGCTTCATATATTAAATCAAGTGCTCCTGTACATGGGTTCTTCTCTCCAGTTCTCTGCTACATCTCTCTTCTTCTTCTATATGCTAATGATACAACAATACCATGATACAAAGGTGAGGGTGTATATATATTTTTTCCCTCCTACTCTCTAGACTATCTAATCTATAATTCAAATCTACCTACTTTCATTAACTACTCATAAATGCCTCTACATACTACAGACGAGAGCAACGCTCAAGGGATGTTCACAATATCTTGACATAAATGTAAGTATTCTCTCCTCCAACTATCACATTAATGTCTGCTTCATTAATTTTACAAAACATTTCAAAAACATGCACTGGTGCTTTTCCATCTATCTTTCGCCTTCATGCTCGATTGGCTGGATGCTTACGATGCTCCTGCATCATACTCCCTCACTTGAAAATTTTCATGAACTCTTGTTCATGAGATCTTGCACTGTCTGTCCATGCTTATGAATTTCTGCTTCATCTTCCCAACTGGCATATTCAACTAGATGTCCTTTCCATTTGACCAAGTATTCAAAATACTCCTTCCTCCTGGTCTTTCTGTTAATCCTCTTGTCAATTATGCTTTCCATCTATGGATTTTCAGCTACAGGTATTTTTTTGTCCATTGAACCTCCTTTTGTTCATCCTCTTCTCTTGCTTCTTCAGCTTTGTAAGGGTAAAAATCCGCAACATTAAATATCGGTGAGATTCTGACCCCATCGAGTAATTCAATCTCATATGTGTTTGCCCCAAATTTCTTTATGACCATGCACGGTCCAATCTTTTTCATCTTCAGTTTATTATACGTTCCCCTTGGGAATCTTTCCTTCCTCAGATGTGCAATAATAAGATCACCAACTTCAAATTGAAGTTATCACCTGTGTTGATTTTCTATGTGGTTATATTCTTGACTTGAACTCTGCAATCGCTCCTTAACTCGGCTGTGAAGCTCCTTCATTTCTTGTGCAAAGCCCCCTGCACTAGCACTTCTGAATTCAATTTGTTCCACATATTTCAATTCAGAAACTCCCCTTGGCTGCATTCCATATACAATTTGGAATGGACTCTTCCCTGTGCTTCTGTTGAGCGAATCATTATAAGCGAATTCTACCTGTGGTAGAATTTTATCCCATTGACTGTGGTGTTCATTCACTAAGCTTCTTAGAAAATCTCCCAAGCTCCTATTCATGACTTCTGTCTGCCCATCTGTTTGAGGATGATATGCTAAGATAAAAGACAAACTTGTCCCCATATTTTTCCATAAGGTCCTCCATAAATTTCCCATGAACTTGGTATCCTGTTCAGACACGATACTCCTTGGTAAGCCGTGAAGTCTGACGACTTCCTTGAAAAACAAGTTCACAATATGAGTTGTGTCATCAGTTTTCTGGCATGGTATGAAATGTGACATCTTGGAAAACCTGTCTATGACCACAAAGATTGAATCATATCCTCTTTGTGTCCTTGGCAGACCTAGTATAAAATCCATACTCATTGCATCCCACGGTATTTCTGGTATGGGTAATGGCTGGTATAATCCCACGTTCTGCCTTTTCCCTTTTGTGTGCTGACAAATCTTGCATCTGTCCACAAATTTCTTATCATCTATCCTCATCCCTGGCCAAAAATATGAGCCATTCAACTTTGAGAACATCTTATCATGACCGAAATGTCCAGCTAATCCTCCACTATGTTTTTCCTTCAGCAAATTCTCCCTCATGGAGCATTTTGGAATACATAGTTGATTGCCCCTGAATAATAATCCATCCTGGATCATATATTTGGTCCATTGGCTTCTGTCCCTGAGAATTGGATTCTCAGATGCCTCATATGCCTCCTTAAAATCTGGGTCATCCCTGTACATTTCTTTGAGGTTATCAAAACCTAAAGTCTTGACTCTGGATTCCTACATAAGCAAACATTTCCTACTCAAAGTAGCAACAACTTTGTTAGCAGTTCCAGAAATATGCTTAATGACAAAAGTAAAATTCTGCATTAATTCAACCCATTTAACATGTTTTTGGTTCAACTTCTCCTGTTGAGTCATGAATTGTAAAGGATGATTATCACTGTACAAAACAAACTCTTTAGGAACCAAATAATGTCTCCATTTCTTCAGTGCTTGTATGACTGGATAGAATTATTTTTCATATGTTGAGTACTTTATCATCGCTTCATTCAGTTTCTCACTAAAATATGTGATCGTCCTATCATCTTGGCTCAAGACCGCTCCAATTTCAAATCCACTCGCATCACACTTGACCTGGAATGTCTTGCTAAAGTTTGGCAAAACCAGAATTGGTTGCTCCATGATCTTCTTCTTCAGCAGATTGAAGCTCTTTTCTTCTTCTTTTGTCCAGTGAAAAGAGTTGTGTCTTTTCTTCACCATATCCATCATTGGCGTGCTAATTCCACTAAAATTTTGGATGAATTTCCTATAGAAACTAGCCAAACCATGGAAGCTTCGAACTTCAAACACATTTTTCGGCGATGGCCAATTCTTAATTGCATTTACCTTTTCTGAATCCATTTTCAACTCATTTGCGGAGATAACAAAACCCAAATAAATGAGTTTTGTCCTCATAAATGACAATTTCTTCATATTGACCAACAATTTCTCTTGTTGTAATCTCCTCATCACTGCAGCTAAATGCTTTAAGTGCTATGCTTCTGTTTTGCTGAAAATTAATATATCATCAAGATACACAATGGCGAATTTCCCTATGAAATCCTTCAGGAATTCGTTCATCAACCTCATGAAAGTACTGGGTGCATTTGTTAAGACAAATGGCATGACAAGCCATTCATACAGCCCCTCACTCGTTTTGAATGTTGTCTTCCATTCATCACCTTCTCTCATTCGAATTTGATGATACTCTCTTTTCAAATCAATCTTTGAAAAAAACTTTGCTCCACTCAAGCAATCCATCAAGTCATCCATCCTTGGTAATGGAAATATGTATCTGATGGTAATCTTCTTGATCGCCCTTGAGTCTGTACTCATTCTCCAGCCTCCATCTTGATTTGGGCTGAGCACTGTCGGAACAACACATGGACTCAAGCTCTCTCGAATCAACCCCTTTTCCATTAAGTCTTGGACTTGTCTCTTAACTTCTTCATTCTCCTAGGGCATCAACCTGTACATGGATTTTTTTGGCAAACTGGCTCCAGGTATAAGATCAATGTGATGGCTTATACTTTTGATTGGTGGCAACAAGCAAGGTAGTTTTTCCACTACTATATCAACAAACTCTTCCAGCAACTTCTGGATTTCTTCTGGTAAATCATCTATCCTTGTACTGGTCAAAACAATTTTAGGCTTCCTGACCACAATAAATTGTGTGTGTTCCTTCTTCTTACCTCATTAAGAAGTTCCTTCCCACTCATGAAAAGTACAATGTTGCTCAGCACTATTTTCACTTCTTTATCCTTAATCGACAACAACATGTGTATCCTCCCATTTTTCTCTAGGGTGTATGTGTTCTTTCTCCCATCATGAACTACGTTTCTGTCATATTTCTATGGTCTACCTAGCAATAGATGACAAACATCCATGGGAATGACATTACATAATATTTCATCTTTATATGCTCCTATTTTAAATTCAACTAAACATTGTTTAGTGACATTTACCTGATGTCCTTTTTGTAGACATGAAACTCTGTATGGGATTTGATGTACAACAGTATCCAACTCCAACTTTTCTACCATCTCGGTAGATACGAGATTGTCTGTGCTACCGCTATCCACTATGACTTTGCATACTCTGTCTTTAGTTTTGCAAGCAGTCCGAAATAGACTATTTCTTTGGGTTGGGTTCTTTGCCTCCTTCTCTGGAATTAAGAGAACTTTTCTCATCATCAAGTATCTTCTACCCTCAACATCTTCTGCCTCAACATTCCGTCCTTGAGATTTAGAAATGTGAGTTTCACCACCATATTTCTTCTTATCTGGACACTCATAGGATTTATGTCTGATTTTCCCACAGACAAAGCACTTCACTTCACCGCCTCTGCCTCTTCCTCTTCCTCTATCTCAAGGAAAAGTATTTATATCCACATATTGCCATCTCTGTGAACTTCCTCCTCTCTTATGTTGAGTTTGAGGTTTCTTTCTCTCTTCTTTAGATTTCTGAGTTCTGTCTTAGGCAATTGTTCTTCCTCTGGCTTGACTTATGCCTCGGCCTCTTTGACCTTACTTCTAGCTTAGCTTCTCTTCATCTTTCAGAGCCATCTAATAAGCATCTTCTACAGTTCAAATGGTCATCATGCTCATCTCATCTTGAATGTCATATCGTAGGCCATTCATGTATCTGGAAACCTTTTCATCGTCGCTTTCCCAATGACCTGCTCTGATGTTTATCTTGTAGAACTCTTCAGTGTATTCTTTTACTGACATCAGCTTCTGTCTCAAATTTTTCATCCTTCGAAATAGAGTGATTTGATAATCCTTGGGTATGAATTTGAATTTCATCTTTGAAACCATTCTATCCGAGCTCTTGATTTTGTACTTGCATTTGCAGCATTTGTCAACCTGCAGTTCATCCCACCATAGTGATGCATGCCCTTTAAGTCTAGTAACGACATGTTTGACCTTCTTGTCTTCCTTGACATCCTCATAGTTGAAGTACTTGTCTAGAGCTCTAATCCATCCTTGAAGCTCTTCAACATCCAAGTTTCCCTCATACACTGGAATGTCCATTTTTTCTCTGGCACCTATCCTTGTAATAGCCTTGAATAGGTGTTCATTCGCAGCATCTTCGACTACAACTTATTCTCCTTCGTGTCCAATTTCATTTTCACTTTCATCTTTGCTGATATCTCCAGTGTCAATGGTGCACCTCTGTGATGTCTCCATGGCATCAAGCCTGACACACAACTCGGGCATTTCTCTCTCCATTGCTAGATTAGGCATTGGTCTGTCTCTTCTTCTCAGCGGCATGGCTGAGAATTTTTCTCTTTTCTCTCTGCTACAGAAAGCAAAGAATTTTTTATGTTCTCTGATACCACAACTAATGCAGACCCCTGACCCTCGGGCCAGGATCCATGCAGGATCATTCTAAATATTCCCCTCAGTCAAATTGACTCTTCAATTCCTCCTTAGGGAATCCCACATATACACAACAGTGTTTTCCACGGGTCCTTATAGGTATGCCCATGTGATCAAACACTAGGCATCAACCCAAATCTCCTGACCAATAATATGATCGCGCCCTTTTTTGAATCGGGACTTCGGGTTTCACGATATTGCGATTCCTGTTGTTGAATTTCCGGCTCTTCAACCCACCGAAACCCGAAATGACAAAACGCTGAAATCTTTGGCCGCATCCTCCTCCACAGCTATATCATGTTTCACAACTTTGGGAATTCCAGAACAAAGAACCCCGACCTCTTGTCTTCAAAAATACCGAAATTTCAAACCCTAATGTGTTCAATAAAGGTTGGCTCCCCAATGGGACTTTTTTCCGATTCAAAGTTTCGGACTTCACGACTTCATGAATTTGGATGCAAGACTTCCAGCTCTTCAACCTCCAAAACCCCAAAACAGTCAATGGGAATTGACACTGCCTAGCAATGAGTACGCGCCACCTGTCTTCTCAGATGTCCTATGTCTTTGTCGTGGATTCCTGCCACCTGTCGCTCTTCCCAGTTTCCAAAACTTGAACAAGCCTTCGACTGTCATTCCCCTACCACTTCAAAATCCTGAATTCTGAAATGGTGCCTTCTACAAAATCAACAACTAATAGCCTCCCTTTAGATCTGATGGCCCACGTTATTTCAGGCTTCTGAGTACCGGGAGTTTGAGACTCTCGATTTCAAACCACTATCTTCTCGGGTTCCCGAACGCCGAAACACCGAAACGCCGAAATGCCACTTCACCAATACTTCGCATTTTGTGACTTTAGGGTTTCTTATGTGAAGTGCCCTAAATCCTTGTCAACAGGAATGTCGAAACCCCGATCCCTGAAATATTGAAATGCCACTTCAAGGATATTTTGGGTTTTGCAACTTTAGGGTTTTCAATGCAAAGGCCCCTGGCTCCTTGTCATCAGGATTTTCGGTATTTCGAAACCCAAATTACTGAAATCCTTAAATCCCACACTTAACAATCCTTTTCTCGATTCGGGAGTTAGAGTGACCAAGGATTTTGGCTTACACTTCGGACTTACAAACTCTGAATCCCCGAAATGATCTGACAGCTCAAAATAATTCACGATCAATGGTCCACGTTTATTCCTAATACCAGAGTGATGGGTTTGTCCAATCCCTATCCACCTTGCAGCTCCTCTGGATCCTACAGTCCTCACAACTTTGTGAGTTCTCCATGGAGAATTTAAACCATTCTATTTCTTTCTCAAGAATCTTTGTGAAACGAGACAATGTTCTTTCACCAGAACTTAACCTTATGTGCGATGATTCATCTCACTGTCTTCCTTTGAATACCTCAAAGGTGTTGATCCTCCTGAGCTTTCTATTGTGAACTTAAGTCTCAAAAGGACTCCTGCACGCACTCTTTGCAGAAATCTTTCAAATACTTCTGTGTATTTCATTCTTCAACTCTGTGCACTCTCGGCAACAACAATCCTTCACTCTTCAACCTTAGTTAATAAATTCTAAGGCTTCAATTTTCCTGCACACATCGTGCAAGGCTTCTGTGCTTCACCTGCACTTTTGTTGGAATGAGAACAATGGTATCTCTCCTGAGTTTTTTGAGGTAAACTCAGAGCCTTGTCAATGCACACCATGCGGATGTTCCACTGCACTCCTTGCAGGAACTCTCAGGATGAGAAACAATTGAAACTCATTCTCTTTCTTCTCTCAGACTTCATACATTCAACATAAAAGCATACTCATAACACGACATTGAAACAAATGCATACAAAGAAATAAAGAAACTGTAAACATAACATTTAACAAATGTAAACAGTAAGCATCATAACACCATGAAAGTCGAGTCAAAGCTTCATATATTAACTCAAGTTCTCATGTACATGGGTTCTTCTCTCCAGTTCTCTACTACAACTCTCTTATTCTTCTATATGCTAATGATACAACAATACCATGATACAAAGGTGAGGGTGTCTATATCCATTTTCCCTCCTACTCTCTAGACTGTCTAATCTATAATTCAAATCTACCTACTTTCATTAACTACTCATAAATGCCTCTACATACTACAGACGAGAGCAACGCTCAAGGTCTGTTCACAATATCTTGACATAAATGTAAGTATGCTCCCCTCCAGCTATCACATTAATGTCTTCTTCATTAATTTTACAAAACATTTCAAAAACGTGCGCTGGTGCTTTTCCAACTGTCTTCTACCTTCATGCTCACTTGGCTGGCTTCTTACGATTCTCCTGCATCAATGGGGAAAGTTAGAGAAATCAAAATTGAGGCCACTAGAGTTGTTGGTTGACAATAAAATCCATCAATCACTTTGACAAGGTGATCAATGAACATTTCATATTGAATTCATTCAATAGATTCCAAGGATCACTGCAACATTATCAATTGGACTATTAATTATTTCAATTCCATATGGAAATAAAACATCTCACTCTACCCAATTTAATAATATTAGATGGTGATTATAGAATAATCATTATGGTGGAGACAAAAGTAATTAGAGAAACCAAAATCGTGACCACCATAGTTTTCATTAAGGACGATATATCCTACTAGAATAGACCATTTGGAATGCTAACAATGTGACTACCCTCAAAGAGATGGTTGATGATCAATTTCTCACACGAGACTACTTTCCACTCTAGTCGTTGAGGATTCCCTTTTTCACTAACATTTTATGTGATGGTTATTGAAACCCTTAACTACCTCATCCAAAAATAATGTCTCGGTGGATTATCTAAGGCTTGCAAATGGAAAAATAAGAGAAACAGTCACTAGACAAAACATGGTTTTCTTGCAATTTTTTTACAAATCCTTTGGATCAAAATTTCCTTGGGCCAATAATTAATGTTACCATCATAGTTAGTAGGAAAACCTAAGTTAACTAGTAGGAAAGGGATGGACATACATACTATTAATCCCTAATATTGGTTCATTACCCCTTAATTGGGGCATATTAGATTAGTAATGTTATTTTATTTATGTCAACTTTAGGCCATTAGTTGTAATTATACCTCCTAGTCTCCTATATATACCAAGGAGACATTTTCATTTTGAATCATTTTGTACTTGAACATATAAGTGGGGTAAAAGGAGGTTTCCCCCTTGAAGAAGCTTATTATCTGAAATTATCCCTTTTTCAGGGCGTTGAGTACTTTTCCTGAGGTTTTTCTATGCTATATTGATGTTTGGTTCTTAACATATGGTATCAGAGCTCAAGGTCTTGGGGTTTCGCTGCTACATCTGAGACACTGTGGAATTTTCACAATAACTTGTTTTCTACAATGTTTCAGAAGGAACACATTGGAGGATAGTTGTTAGACGGAGCAAGGTACGTTGGGTTCAAAATTCAGCTCCTGAGGCCTTATACTTCCGGAGATACAACCTGTGCAAGATAGGGTTATGGAATCATCCTGAAATGAGTCATTGCGGAATTTTCGCTATAAACACTTTTCTGTAATGTTTCAGAACCTAAGATATGGAGGCCATTTACAAAAATTAGTAAGGTATCTGTGGTAAAATTTTCATCTTCTGGGTCATCTTAAATTTTTAGATACACCTTGTGTAAGATAGGGTATCTGACTAGTCCTATTGACTAGTCTCAAGAAGGTGTTCCAGATAAAACAATCATAAATTCTTGCTAGAGTATCCAAATTGAGTGGGACTAGTTTCATTGGATTATGAATAGTTTGTAGTAGTATGGGTGTGAGTTTCAGAATTTGATATCAATTATTTTGTGCAGGGCATGCTATACAAGTGAGATCTCCTGGAAAGGCCAAAAATCAGCAAGTTGTGAGGAAGTTACCATATATTCCACTTGGCACATCCAATTTTGATCAGACCTATGGCATTGTAGAGAAGAAATATCAGAGAACTACCTAAAAGAAAATTTCATACCGAGAAGGGCCGAAACATGGGAGATAGAACAGAATAAATATTGTCTTGTAGAACCGCCTCAAAATCAAGATTCAAAAGTGATACTTGGCCAACATGCCACCGAAAAAGGGACCTTCTACACCAAATAAGCCTCCGGAAAATCCTAATTGGACTCTTGATGAAGGTGAATAAATGCGTAGGGACATAAATGAACTACAAAAGAAGATGGATTCAATGGAAGCTAAGTCGGTGGATTCAATAGAAGCTAAGTTAAATACTAAGATGGATTCAATGGAAGCTAAGTTGGATACTAATATAGATGGTTTAAAAGGGGAGATCATAGAAGTATTGAAAAAAATTGTAACAGAGAAGACACCTGAAAGTGAAAATGCATCCCATGAAATTCATGATGAGGACACAAGGAAGGTGAATCAAGAATGGAGAAACTCCAACTTTGGTTTGAAGACCAACCATGTTCCTAAGATTGATATGAGGAAGTTTGATGGCAAGGACCCAATCACATGGATACTTCAGATGGAGCATTCTTTGATCTCCATAATGTGCCACATAAACAAAAGGTACGAATTGCTTCTTTATATTTAGAACCTAATCAATTTGTATGGTATCGATCGATTTTTTCTCGCAAATCACTCGTCACTTGGACAATTTTCACGGAAGAAATGATAGCACACTATGAGGATACAAGGAGCAATACCTTCTTTAGCCAATTGATAAATCTCAAGCAAAAGGGTTCAGTTACCGAGCACATTGAGA
>ML811002.1:23949-54961 GCA_009831015.1 Picea engelmannii
GAGATCTGCATGCACCTCACCAAATCCTCCTTCCCCGAGTAGATCTAGCACAGAGCCTTCTTACAATCTGTGAAATAAACACTTACAACACTTTCACTTAGCTCTACAAGCCTCTTACAATCATGCACAGAGAAGTTATATTCAATCACACAGATATAATTACTTGAACTAAGCCATTGGCTCCTCTTAAATTGCCTAACTACTTATTTATACTTTACAACATAGGCCTAAACATGGGTAAACCCATGGGTTGGCATCCCTTTCCCATTAAATTAGCCCAAAACCCTAAAAGGGCCCCAAAAGTGGGCCAATATCCCATGATATCTGCTTCGCCTGGCACTCCATCTTTGATAGGGTGTCGATGTCAAAAAATAGTCAAATATGACCAAGTGTTCCACAAGACTTGGTCAAGGGCCAACAAGCCCCCAAAACTCACCTGTGACTCATCCCAAGTCACTCTGGTCTGATCAACTCTACTTTGAATGTCTTGAGCTTGGCCTGAGCTACTTCGACCTGCTATAGTGCGACAACCTCTTTCTCAGTTACTCCTAGATCACTACGTCATTTACTGGTCCTTCCATGCATTGTTCTGTAGTGATGACAATCTGTTCAACCTCGTTTGCATGGCTTTCAACTTTAGTGAACGATTGGCATGATTTCTCTTGGAGTGGTTGAAGACATTGAGAGACTTCCATCAATTTACTTTTCAACATGTGTGCCTGTTGTTGGGTGGTGCATTGTTTTGGAAATCACTTCATTCTCTCGACTGCGGTCAAGGCCTTTAGTTGTGCCTGTAGCATATCTGCATGCTTCTTTGCTTCATGGATATGTGCTTCTAATTTCTGCAATTTTGGGTTCTCTGTGAGGTTCTCATAGGTCTGGGCGCTTCTAGCACTCAACTGCTTACATTCCAAAGCCAAGGTTTTTAATTGGTCAACTGCGCTACGTGTAATTGCTTCCCTCAAATATCTTACTTCTTGTGGAGTCTCGGGCACGATAGGAAGTTCAAGATCTACGATACACTGCTGAATTTGTTTGATTAATTCTTCAAGTTGTTCCACCTGCTATGGTACAAGTTCTTCAATTTTCACTTCAATGATCGTCATAGAGCGAAGTGCTCTGTGAACTCTTTCTTGTACTTCAAGTTTCTCTACTAACAACTTGTCCTTACTCTGTTGTAACTATGATTTTTCCTCCTCCCACTTCACTTGTAAGGCAATTTGTTCCTATTATGCCTTCCTCTATCGTACTATATGTGCGCTCTATACTTATGCCAAAGCCTGGGTGTCTTGCATTGTGTCTTCTTGAGCTCGTTGAAGGTGAGCTTTGAATTTCTCGACGATCTGGTGTAATTGGGTGGGATCATCACCTATTCCTGTTGTTTCAATTATCAAGGGCATTGTAGAAACTTCTCTACTAGACTAGAGTGCCTGCTTCAGTTCTTGAAATTCACCCTTGAGTCGGATGAATATCTCCTCCTACTTCGCTTTTTGCTTGTCTGTGATCTCTAGTGAATCATCATTCAACGCAGTGATGAAGAAGTCGAAGTCATCCTGTGTAAGGGTAGTCTTGAACATAGTCCATGTGGCCTTATTTTTCTTTCAAGACAAGGGCTTCAATGGGGTAGTCTTCCTTTTCTTGGAGGGATCCTCCTCCTCTCTAGGAGGAGTAACCTTGCCTTTGTTTTTCTCAACTTTTGTGCCACCTATTTCTTCACCGTCACCTCCCTTCGTAGGTGACATTGAAGTGGTCTTCATGGATGTGCTATGGACGTCTTGAATTTCCACATCCTTATTATTCTTACGTAGTCCAGGTGTATCCAGCATAGCTTCAGGGATATCCACATCAGAAATCTCTGTGGGGTATGTTTCAACAAGGAGGTCCGCCGATCATTCCTTGATAATGTGCTCCAAGTATTCTTCTGTCAACTTATAGTACGACTGGAGTTGTTGTTTGTGCTCATCAATGCACACTATTATATAGGTGAAGTGGCAGTCTGCACTGAATTTGATCAAAGATATAAACCTATGAAGTGTGTTTGGTGTGAGGCATGCTATATACTGGATTTCATTCTTCAATTTATTATAATAAGCATGGAAGATGACATTGGACTGTCACTGCTTGTTCATGTCACTGGAGTACCACAATGTATATAACTTCGCGGGTAGTGGTTCAAATGGTTTGATATCCAAAAAAGTGGCACCTTCTGGTATCTCCCAAGCGATGAAAGAGATGAGTATGAAAAACCAACTAAAGTGGAAGTCATACCCTTGTTATTGCACTTTTCTACGGTCAAGCTCTAACTGATTTACAGGATACTTTGCCTAGTTCATTTGTGGTCCCTTTGTGCACTTCCCTGCAAGGTCAACTACAAATTCGATCGCCTGTGTAGGTGTGTTTTTGTGGACTAAATTACTTGCGATCAACTGGCAACTAAGGCTACCTTGTAACCTTACATGCCCTTCTCTATATCACCATATGTGTCTTTTATTTGCTGGGCGAGAGCACAATATGCAGTCATTCCAGGGTAAAACTTGTGCGGGTTAGGGCCCCGCATGCTTAGCCCTGTGATTCGATTGATCAAAATCGGATCCATAGTGATGCAGCGTTCCAACCATAAGTATCATCCGTGGTAGAAAGACAACAACAATCTGACGCATGCATTCACTTCCTGATGCCTCTCGAAATGTGGAATCTTCATTACATTGAGGAGGGTTGACTGCGCGAGGTTATGGGTCCATTGATGAGGGAAAATCTTTGAGTTCCTCCCTTTTTTGATAGTTAGTTACTTGTGCAGGGCTAGCATATTGTAAACCTTGTGATCTCCAAGGTTAAAATCACTAAATTTCAGCACAGCGAGCTTATCCTAGTTAGCACGAATTGCGTGCACTCCTTTTGGGAGGTACACAGTAACCACAACATAGTCGAAGTGTCTGGGTACAGTGTCTTGATTCACTATGTCGGTTAGTGGTGGGATATACTTAGGCAAGATACTTGGGATCATCTTCAGAATGGCGAAGTCGTTTTCGAGCTTAATCATCTTTCTGAAGGTAGTCGGGATGGTCTTGCTCGAGCAGTGGAGGGGGGAGATGGAAATTATCCTGAGGACGATGCCTGTACATGCATAGACACTCCTTGCTCTGACATGAATCTCTCATTCATTAAGCCAATTAAAACTTCTTCAATGATTTTCTCAGCAGTGTTGAGCTCGTCCGACATACAAGCTTGGGTCAGCTCGCTCGGGTGCGAAAGAAATTTAGAGACTAAAGTGAATATTATGGGAACAAGGAAATAATCTCAAGGTCAGTTAATCTCAGGTTTCATTCTCAAATTATCACTTATAAATAAGCATTCTTGGTGCGTGGCGTGATGGACTAAGTAGGGAAACTTAGCAACGGTCTGCTTGCAACGGGTATGATCCTTCATTAACTCTTGTTCGACCCGTTATGGTGCTTTTCAACGGTTGGATGATGAACCTTTATTGCTTTTCTTCTCATTTGGAGTGGAAGTTGAATGGATATATTGGCCCCAATGCCTATATTGCTTTTTCATGGTGAAGTACTCTATGTCCTTGCTCTGATATCTCGGCGAAGTTACAATTCTGCAATTTTTCTTTCTGTGGAGTATCCTCTAGAACCTATTGTGACCTTACAATATTATCCCTTTTCTTTCTTAACTTTCTATCCTTATTCCCAGTGTGATTCGTCTCAGTAATTTTTTTACTATTCTGATGCTTATCTTGTGTTGTCTTAGTTACTTCGCGCTGTTGAAATTCTTTCATAGGATTCCATGATAATACTTCTTCTATATCAAAAATATGTAAGTCAATATTTTTCAGGTCCTCTTGTGTTCTCTTAGCCTTGACATCGAAGTTTCTATTATTAAATATCTACGATATTCTCCTATGTTCTTCAATCAAGTTCTCAATCCTTCTGGTCATAAAGTCTTTAAACTCTTGCTTCTTCTGTTCCAAAACTTCTTCTTCCTGTTTTCCTCTAGCTTGTTCTTTATCAATCCAAGATTTTCCTACGAGCATGGTAAATGGGGCGATGTATTCAATAAATTTGATAATTTAAATGTATTCCTCTATCGAAGTTCCATTGACAGTCATAGGTATCCGAGAGAGACTTCAAAATAGGTTTACTAGCTTTCCTCTGAATAAACTTGTTCCTCCTAGGGAAGGGATCGAGGAAGGATTCCCTATAGCTTCCCAAGTTCTTTCTAGCATAATGTTCACTTGTGTTTCTTCATCAAGAATAGATTCAATGTCGAAGTCCCCTATTCTTTCTTCAACTTGCTCCTTTTCTTTGAATATATCTAATAGCCTAACATGTCGGTGCTCATTCAAGGTGTCTTTCATTTGTAGCAATATATTTCCTGACTCCTTCTGAGTTTCTACTATTTATGGATCTTCTTTAGGGTTTTCTTCATTCAAATTTATTCTTTCAAGCTTAGTAATCATTCTAGGGAAATCCAACACTTCATGGTCCAAAGCTTTGCAATAGAGACAACCAGGTATTCCACCAAGGCATTCCTTAGTAAGATCTTAGAGCACATACCTTTATTAGAGCACATAGTTTACAAATCTTACCTCTTTTCTATAGATCTGAATTCTTTCTTTCAGAAATTTCCACTTTTACTTTTCTTAGAGCATAGAGTGTTCATATCTCACTTCTTTTGTTCAGATATTATCTTCCTTTCTTTATATATGACCTTGTTCCTGACACAAAGCTTCATGGGTTGAGTAAAAATCCATGCACTAGGGCAACATATCTATGCATAGAGATTTCTTCTAAACAAAGTTTCTTCTTCCTCATTTCCCAACAATCACAGTTTCAGGTCCCACCAACGAAACCATTTGTTGGCACAGATGCAGACCCAGGGTTCAACACTCAAGAGAACACCAACAAATCCCTAACAATTGGCCCTTTTGGAAACACCTACGAAGTAGATGATGACTTACCCGAGGTAGAGGCAAGGGTGGTTGTAAGACTCAGTTGTCTTCATCCTTAGCTGGGAAATAGATTTGTGATTATATCCTTTAAAAATAACTTAGCATTGTTCATTCATCACTATTAACCCTTATTGTACTTCACAGACAACATAGAACATCGCAGTACTTACTCATATTTAAGATATTTCAGTGCTTAGCAACAACAAAACATATTAGATCCTGTATATCAACACTAATCATTCTCATACACATTGGATATACTATTCATATACATCTATAGAATCACAAAGCATAAGAAAATCTATCTAATCATGGCATAGTACTTAGAAAGATAGTGAAAACACATGGAAGCAAAAACACAAAGCATGACACATAGTTTTATGTGGTTCACCCCCACCCCGGGGCTACGTCTACAAAGTCTTCTTCTTCTTCTTTATTATCTTTAGTCAGCCTGATTACATCACATAGCTCAACTTGTACCCCACATAGGATAGGAGATCTGCACGCACCTCACTAAATCCTCCTTCCTCGAGTAGATATAGCATAGAGCCTTCTTACAATCCTTGCACTCATCACTTGAATCACTTGCACTCAGCTTTGCAAGAATCTTACAATCATGCACAAAGAATTTACATTTGATCACAAAGATCTAATTACTAGCACTAAGCCATTGGCTCCAATTACATTTCCTAGCTACTTATTTATACTTTACAACATAGGCCTAAACATGGGTAAACCCATGGGTCGACATCCCTTTCCCATTACATTAACCCAAAACCCTAAAAGGGCCCCAAAAGTGGGTCAAGATCCTATGATATTTGCTTCGCCTGGTGCTCCATCTTTGACAGGGTGTCGATGTCAAAAACTGGTCAAATATGACCAAGTGTTACGCAAAAATTGGTCAAGGCCAACAAGTAGCAAGGAGAAGAAAACATAGAACCTCTCACCAATAGCCAAAGGTCCCATCCCAAAGGTAAGAGAAATTATGAAGCCCCTCTCCTATTTTAACTTTGAGAATGAAATTAAGAAGATTAGGATTCCTATCCCCCTTTCAGAGCTGGTCAAACATGGGAAATTTAGGAGATCCCTATCTAAGCTGTTGTTTCTTGAACCCTCAAATCATCCAACAGAATCAATCAATTTGCAAGACGAAAATCCAACAATCATCTTAGGTCCCATGGTAGAATATATATATGATTCATCTCCTCCCTTCTACACATCCCTAAATATACATGATAAGGTACTGCATAATTGTTTGATGGATTCAGGAGCCTCTCATAATCTCATGCCTAAAACTGTCATAAAGGAACTAGGACTAGAAGTCACCAAATCATACCATGACTTGTATTCTTTTGATTCAAGGAGGGTGAAGTGTCTTGGGGTCATCAAAGATCTGGTTGTGACTTTGTTTCATCTTCCCATGAAAAGTGTGATCATGGATATAGTAGTGGCTGATGTTCCCCCAAATTTTGGCATGTTATTGTCAATATCTTGGATAAAAAGGCTTGGGGTAACATTGCAAATGGAGCTCACATATGCTATTAGTCCCGTGGATTGGGGGTAGCATAGAAGATTGTACAAATAAGCTCAACTAGCTTATATTATTAGTGATGAAGAAAACCCCACCAATCATCCTATATTTTCCCTTGATACTGATTTGGGATCCATCTTATTCCATCTCACTAATGTCCATGAACATCCTCTTGAAATAAGAAAACAATCCCTTAATATCTATGAATATTCTCCTCTAATTACCTTTGTTTGGAAAATTCTCTTTGATGGAGACTCTTCTAGGGAGGGTGTTGGTGCTGGGTTGGTCCTTGTTTCACCTTTCAAAAAACTATATCTCTGCCATACAAGTTAGAATTTGAAGCTACCAATAAAGTGGCAGAATATGAAGATCTTGTCTTGGGTTTGAGGGCTACAAATGATATGGGTATTAAAGAGATAGAAGTGTTTGGATATGTTGAGTTGATTGTCCAACAAATCAAAAATATTTATCATTCCAAATAACCTCAGCTCAGAAGTTACAAAAATGAAGTATGGGACCTCATTGATAGTTTTTTCTTGGCTTTCAACATTTCATTTATTCCAAGAGAAGAGAATGTCATGGCTGACTCTTTGGTTGTTTCAACAAGAAATTTCAGAGTTTCTCTACCACCCAAGACCAGGTATGATTTAGAAGTAAAATACAAGCCCTCTCTACCTGACAATGTCAAGCATTGGAAGGTGTTTGAGGATGATATTCAAATAAAACTATTCCTAGAATCTTTTGATGAGTTTTCTGCATTACACATCGATCAAGATCCTGGTTCTGACATAGATCCTCATGCTGATGATTTTATGAACAATATTGTTGATCATCATATTTTTCAACTTCCTAGTAATCACATCCCAAAGGGAATGATCCCCCTGGAAATATTATTTGAAAGAAATGACGTGGCGGTAAAAGGTAAAATCTTAAATGATAACGTTGATGTAGCTGAGTGCAATATTGGCCCAGAGAAGGGTCCAAAATTTGTCAAGTTGTCTAAAAATTTGTCAAAGGAGAAGAGGGTCAAGTATATTGAGATATTAAAAGAATTTTCTGATGTGTTTACTTGGACCTATGAAGAGCTCAAAACATATGACACCATTGTCATTGAACACAAAATCCCACTGAAGAAGGAAGCCAAACCATTTAGGCAGAAGTTAAGACAGATAAATCCTATGTTACTGTCTGTTATGGAAAGGGAGGCGGAGAAGATTTTGGATGCTCATATTATTGTGTCTTTGAGATATTCTGAGTGGGTGGCCAACCTGGTCCCAGTGAGAAAGAAGAGTGGATAAATCAGACTCTATGTCGATTTCAGTAACCTGAACAGAAGCTCCAAGAAGGACAACTACCCGCTATAAAAGATGGAACACATACTACAGAGGGTAACAGGTGCATCCGGGATTTCCATGATTGATGTCTTTTCTGGTTACAATAAAATATTTGTTCTTCCTAAAGACAGAGAAAAGACATCCTTCACCACTCCCTGGGGAACATTCATGTATGCCAAAATTCCCTTTGGATTAATGAACATGGGAGAAAACTTTCAATGAGCTATGGACATCGCCTTCATTGGGGAGAAGGATAAATTTGTGGTCATTTATATGGATTACATAAAAATATTTTCCAGATATGATAAAGAACATTGTTGTCATATGAGGAAATTCTTCTTGAAATGCAGAAGGTTTGGTCTCTCCTTAAATCCCAAGAAATCATTGTTTTCAATGAAAGAGGGAAAATTGTTGGAACATATAGTATCAACTTAGGGCATCAGAATTGATTCAAGAAGGGTGGAAGGTATTCCAAAATTTTCACTTCCCAGATCCAAGAAGGAATTCTAGTCTTTCGCAGGAAAAATCAATTTTCTGAGAAGGTTTGTTTCAATTTTTGCTTAATTGGGGAAGCATATCACAACCATGGTCAAGAAGGGGAGTGAAATAAAGTGGACTGCTAAGTCCAGAGAATCCTTCAATAAAATTAAGAATTCCTTGACTGAATCACCTGTGCTTATTAGTTCGAATTACTCCAATGATTTTTCGACCTTTTCTTTTGCTTCTTTTGATACCATGGCAGCTATTTTATTGCATAAAAACATTGAAGGGATGGAACAACCTATTTCATTTTATAGTAGAGCACTAAGAGATGCAGAGGTGAAATATGACATCATGGAGAAATAGGCCTATGCATTGGTGAGAGACCTCAAGCATTTCTGAATTTATGTCCTTCATTCAAGGGTTATTGCATACGTCCCTTTAGCTGTTGTGAAGGACATTCTCATTCATCGTGACATAGATGGAAGAAGGAGTAAGTGGATTGCCAAAATCCTTAAGTTTGATCTGGAAATAAATCCCACTAATTAAAGGCAAAGGTTTAGCCAAGCTATTGGCTAAATATAATTATAAAAATTTGGGGGTTAACTTCATCAACACTTGCTCAGAAATTCAGCAGGATAAAGTTCCTGATAAAATCCCTCAAGACGACCCTCCATTAGAAGAATGCACCTGGTATAAAGACATTATATATTTTATGCAAGAGTTGCGACCTCCAAATGGAATGGGGATGAGAAAGGAAAGAGATTTAAATATCAAAGAAATAACATATTTCCTTATTGACCATGTCATGTACTGGAAAGACCCTTTAGGTGTGATTATGAGATGTTTAGACCCACAGTAGGCCCAAAAAATTATGTTTTATTTTCATGACAGCCTGTGTGGGGGACATCAATTTTTGGAGAACCACATACTATAAAATTCTTAGGGCTAGGTACTTTTGGCCTACTCTATTCATTGATGTCTGTGCAAAAGTCAGAGCTTGCATCAAATGTCAGAAATTCTTTCAAAAGCATCATCTCAAGTCTCTTCCATTCAATCCAGTGGTAGCTTCAGTACCCTTTCAACAGTGGGGCCTAGAATTCATTGGGGAAATTCATCTTTCTTCAAGTGGTAAACAAAGGTGGATATTAACTGCAACATATTATTTCAACAAGTGGAAAGAAGCTATTCTCAGAAGGAGTGCTTCTCATAAAGTGATCATTGGTTTTATTGAAGATATTATGGCAAGGTTTGGTTGTCCAAACAGAATCATCACTGATAACGTTGCATCCTTCAAGGCTGAACCATTGATCAAGTTTTGTGAGAATTTCATAATTTCATTAATCCATTCTACCCCCTACTACCCTCCAGGCAATGGATTAGTAGAGTCCTCTAACAAAATCTTGATAAATATCATCAAAATACTGCTAGAGGACAACAAGAAAGCATGTCATTCAAAGCTCAAATTTTCCTTGTGGGCCGATCAAGTGAACACAGAAAGGTCCCTAGGTATCTCTACTTTTGAACTTGTATATGGGAATGAAGCAAATTTTCCTTCCTAGTTGGCCCTTCTTGTGGCAGAATTCTTTCAGGACTACCAAGGAGAACCTAATGATATGATCAGAAGAATTCATCAACTGGTAGAAGCCCAACAGACTAGAGAGCAGGTGAAGGACACAACGCATGACCGTCAGCAGAAGATCAAGCAAGATTTTGACAGGAACAACAGAAAATAATAGTTTCAGCTGGGAGATCTAGTACTTAAGTGGGTTTCTCCCAGACATGATAAAGGAAATGTAATGTCCCCACTTTGGGACATCATCATAGTGCAGAGGTTTATGATGAGCAGAGTAGCCAGATGGATGTTATAGCGAGTACAGGAGTTATTGAGAGGAATTGTGGGGTCCAACTTTCATTTCTCATCCAATTTCATCATTCTGAGCCACTCCACATAGATTGGCTTTGGTTCTGAGGCATTTCGAAAATTTCCATCGTTTTCAGTATCTTTTTCTATAAGTCAATTAAATTCACCGAAGAGGTCTTTTTGGTCACATTACTTGGAGGGACCTCTCAATGTAATAGCTCATTGGAATCGCGAGAAGAAACACTATAGTATGGGATGTTGAGAAGTGAATTTCAGCGGCGAGGGAAGCCACAAGGAGAGATAAGGTGATTTTCAGAGGTAAAAAGGTTAATTAATTAATTAAATATTAATAAAATGAAAGTCACATTGGAGGAAAAAGGTGAGACAAAAAGTATAAAGGAAAGGAAAGGGCCTCTACTCATTCATATTCATGTACAATCTTCTTTTGATATCTGGATTTTAGCTAGTGAGCCTATCATTGGGGATTTTGAGGGTTTTGACTTAACAAACCCTAGAGGACGATTCAATGGTGAAATATTCCACTTAGCTTGTCCCAAGCTTGGGCTCGAAGATAAAATAATCTCCCACGCCATTCTATCTCTATTATACATTAGTACAGGAGGGTTTTACACCAACCATGGGTACAGAAAGAGAAGGAGTTCACACCATTGGGGCTTTCCAGCAAGGGGGTCACACCATTCTTGGAGAGAGATTCATTGCAGGTGATTGGCAAGGATTTTGGAGATTCTATCACCTGGGTTTTCATTCTAGGGCCTTGGAAACCATATGTAGTCCATTCAGGAGGAGTTTCAGGTGCCATTTGATTTATTAGATGCATGGGACGAATTGGAGGAGAGGGGTAAAATTTAGAAAGTGGTTTTATTCATTTTATAGCTCAAATCTTCATCATTTCTCTTGGGACTTCACCATAGAGGTAACCAAGCCTCGATCTATCATTATAGTATTTTTGTGGAGAATTTGGAGGCATCTAGGAGTAAGGTCGATTTATCTAGGTTTTCAGACATCCAGGGGGGTGCACCATATCTTGGAGGAGGTGCAGATCCATAGGGTTTGAGAGGGCTCTTGGAGATTTGAGCACCTGGGTTGTTCTTTCCATCACCTGATATATTGTTTGGCATATTTCTTGAGGTGATTGCACACTTTTGGCAGCAGGGCCGAATCATTGAGGAGCATCAACATTCTAGCAGGGCATGACATCTTCCAGTGGGGGTTTGGCACTTCATACGGTCCAGATCTATCTTGGTATTTGTTTTCATCTCTTATCCATCCTTTGGAGGATTATTTTATATTATTGGGATCTTTTTGTAGCAGCTCTATTGTCTATCTTCTTAGTCATCTGTTGAGCATTCCAAATTGCCATCTTTAGTGTAGCAGGTTCCTTTATTTTATGAATAAAAGAAGATTTGAGATGTTTTGGATTGTCTATCATATTGCATATGGTTGAGGTATGTTCCATGATTATATATTCTTGTTTATTGATGAAAACACTCACATAAACACATCAGAAAACCCTAAGGCTGAAATCAAGAGGCCATTCTGGAAGTAACATATGTGAACAAGTAGATCATCCAAGTGTTTGACAAAATACCAAAACCAGAAAAATATTTAAAAGACACCAAAACCATGATGATCCTAGCATAATGGCTTGGGATGATTACAGTGGTATCAGAGCTTAAATTCCTGCGAGCCCATGGGAATTAGAACATGCATGTAGAGCCATAGAGGGTTCTTCTATAAGAGGAGATGGATATTGTGTATTTTACTAGAGAGACTATAAGTGGTAGATGAGAATACTACTATGAACTTAGTGAGGAAACTAGGTCCCTAATAACCTTCCAACAGTACTTATCCTTGAAATATTCTAGGTGGAGCATAGATGAGATTACATTCTAGTTCAAACAAGCAGAGGAATACATGGCCACAACAACTAGATGGAGGGAAGCACAAAGAAAACCCACACCCATTAGGAGAATGCAACTTTGCTACATTTGCAAGGTGCCTTTGGAACCGGATCATAGGTGTAGAGGCAAGGATAAGAAGCACATCATTGAGGTGGAAAATGATAGTAATTTTGAGGTGTTTGAGGATGGACAGATAGATACCCTTATGGAGCAATTCGATGATGATAGTGACTCTGGCACAGAGGCTAGTGATAGTGACTCTTGCATAGAGGTTGATGATTCTAGCACGCTTGAGGAGGATAATGACCCTTGTATAGTAGATAGACAGTCAGGTGGACAGGATGATAGCACCAATACTTTAGCAGACATATCACATGGTTTTTATGACCTTACACCCAAGTAGAGTGGCAACACTAGTGAGGACTCACACGTGTTAGCACCTACAGATGAACAACCTCCTATGGTTTTTGTGACACATCGGTCATATTTTCAGACATCCATGATAGCCATGTCACAATAGGATATTAGTGGCATGAAATATATGATGGAGGAGCCTTGTGTGAGGGATGCACACCATGGATGCATTGATACACATATCCGAGAGGAGATACATGACATACATACATTTGACCTTACACACATAGATCATCATGAGGAGATTGAGTCACATCTTTTGGAGACTCCATTAGTTTAGCAGATTGTGGAGACTGGCAATTTTATGGAGAACCTACTTCTGGGATCAGCCTACATATATGAGGATGCACTCTGTAGCAGTCCGGATGACCATAGCACATGTCCAGATACATCTATATGGGATCCAGGTGCAGATGAGAGTATTAGGTTGAGTGCATAGGAGGATACAACTTCTCACACCGGATACAACATGATTCAGAGGGAGCTAGTAGTTGAGCATGATGTACAGTTACATATGGTAAGACCTAGTGGCACAGTAGACAGCAGGTAGTTCAACACTTTATCTTCGGCAAAGAGTGTTGTTCAGGATTTCAATGATGGCACTAGTCGTGAGAGACATGAGGCAGTACCTCAACGTGATTATGATTAGGAGTCACACAACTTGACATGACAACTCAGAGTCAGAGAGGATATGATCATGGAAGCCACCAGGTGCATTGATGACATGCATGCATTGATGGTCGATTGTTGTTGGAGGGCATCCATGACACATGATAGTTCAAATTATAGAAATTTCAATACAAAATAAGTATTTCCTGCGATTCTCCTGATCTAACAATTATATTTCACTGTTAAAAACATAATCACTTCTACTATTATTCTTGTGAAAAATTAAACCACGATCACAACCATGATCACAAAGTGAAATATCAAGAACACATAACACATAAGTTTTTTCAGGAAAGCGTAAATATAAAAACCCCACTATCATATATTATGTATATCATAAATCATGAAACAATCTCATACAAAAATCTAATCCAAGAGCTCTCAGTACAATACAATCATATCACATTGTCATACACAAATAAACAAATACATGTGCCAATTTTCTGTGTCCAGACAACCTGCCTCCTCTGCACAATCTATGCAATTGGAATTCTCACAATCATTCGAATTTCCTAGTTTGAAAATACTCATAAGAATATCCACTGCATGTGTGATCAAATCACAACTGATAGCCAAACTGTCCCTTTAACCTGTTATCTCAACTGGGTCTCCATTGGATCTGACATGCATGTAGTTAACCATGGTGAATCTTCAGTTGCATGTGAGTTCACTGATTGTGAATTAATGAATAATTAATTCACTGAACTCTCACTAATGCAAGTTTAGTTACAACTAGTACAACTAAGCTTAACTCACTTAACTACACTCATAATTATGTTACAACTCCAATTCACTCAGTTATAAATGAGATAATAGATTAATATTTATTGTCCAATTTATTTAAGGGAAAAGCAAATTAGACACATCTTTCTTGTTGAATTTTCAACACTCCCTCTCAACAAGAAAGGGATTATCCTTCACCCCAATCCTGTCTCTATGATATTCGAATTTGCTCTTGGTGAGTACCTTCTTCAGAATGCCTGCATTTTGATCTTCCATAGGAATGTATTGAAGAAACATGATCTTTCGTTGCACACAATCTTTGATATGATGATTCCAGATATCTATATGCTTAGATCTATCATGAAACACATGATTAATCGAGAGTTTGATGCAACCTTGATTATCACAATAAATCACTATTGGATCTAAATGTGAACCAAACAAACCAACCAAGATCATCCTCATCCAGATAGCCTCACATGTAACTTGACTTGTTGCCATGTATTTCGCTTCCACTGAACTACGTGCCACAGATCTTTATTTCCTGTTGTACCAAGAAACAAATGTAGATCTGATACTAAATATCCCCCCTAATATGCTCTTTGTGTCCGTTGGGCTTCCTGCCCAATATGAATCCATGAAGCCATGCAACTTCACCTCATCTGTCTATCTGTACCATAATGCATACTCAGATGTGCCCTTCAGATATCTCAGGACATTCTTATTCACCTTCCAAAAGAGTTTTGTAGGCTTAACCATCTCTTGAATTAGTTGGTAAACTACATAGCAAATGTCCAATATCGTATTCACTAAATACATTAGCGAACCCACTAATTGTCAATAGACAAGAGCATCCACTACTTCTCCAGAAGTAGCATCCTCTTTCCTCCATCTTCCTGGAAGAGGAGTATCCATGGGTTTGCAGCCCTCCATGTGAAACTTACCTAGTATCTCCCTTGTATACTTGCCTTGAGACACAAAAAGTTCACCATCTCATTGCCATATTTCCAATCCAAGGAAATAATGAAGAAGGCCCAAATCCTTCATCTTGAACTCCTTTGCAAGGTCATACTTTCCTGAGTGTATGATCATACTCATTACCAATCAATATTAAATCATAAACATAAAGAACAATGATTAAAATATTACCCTCCACCAAAACTTTGTATAGGTTTGCATCCGCTTCACTTTTGGTGAAGCCCAATCCGGTGAAATAGATGTCTATCCGAGTGTACCAAGCACATGGTCCTTTCTTCAGCCCATACAATGCTCTCTTGAGTCTGCACACATGCGAATCTCTGTCAAAGGTCTCAAAACTTTATGGCCATTCAATGTAAACTTCTTCCTCAATGATCCTGTTGAGGAACGTAGTTTCTACATCCATCTAATGAATGCGCCAGCCGATCTGTGCTAAGAGTGCAAGGATGGATCTTACGGAAGAGTAACTTGTGAAAGGTGCAAAGGTATCATCATAATCTATCCCCTCGATCTATGAGAAACCTTGGGATACAAACTTGGCGTTGTATTTCTCAACACTCCCATCAACAACTTGCTTTACCTTGTAGATCCATCTCGATCCTACCACTGATTTATCAATCGGTATTGGGACAATTTCCCATGCATTGTTTTTGAAAATGAAGTCATACTCCTCTACCATAACATCAAACCAAGTGGGATCCTGCACTTCTTCTTGAAAGGAAGATGGTTCAATCACAATACATTTGCTCATGAGAGCCATGTATCCAACAAATCGATGAGGAGACTGTCTCTATCTGCGCTGTGAAGTAAGGGCTCCTACGTTCTGTGCAACATCTAGTCTCAATATATCATCTTCTTTGGTGCGCTTTCTTCCATTTATGAAGGATGGATCTTCTTGAGTGGTTTCCTCCACTCCATGAGCCTCCTCATGTGGTTGATCCACATCTTGAGACTCATCTTTCGGAACCAACAGTTCCTCTTCTGCATGCAAGTCTATCTCCCTCTCAAGTGAAAACTGAGTGGGTTTCCCCTCATCGAATTTTGTATCTCGTCGCATAGGAATCATCTTACTGTTCAGAAAATACAAACGATAATTATGGGGTGTTTCTGTGTACCCGACAAATATCCCAACTTCAGCAGTTAGTTCTAACTTCTTTCTGGAATCCTTGGTCACATGCACATAAACAGATGAGCCAAAAATTTTAAAATGAGAAACATCAAGTTTCTTACCAATGAAGGCTTCTTCAAGTGTACTCATGCCAAGTACTCTATGAGGACAACGATTTTTCACATAAACCACAGTATTGAATTTTTCTGCCCACAAATTCATTTGTAGGCTCTGATCATGAAACATCGCTCGTGTTGCACCCACAATCATTCTGTTCTTTCTCTCTGCGACCCCATTATGTTGTGGGTTATCAGGCACTATGAGTTCTCTTTAAATTCCTTCTCTATTGCATAATTATTTTAATTCATTAGAGATGTATTCTCCACCATTTTCGCTCCTTAGAGCCTTCACTTTCTTCCTCGAATCTTTCTCCACCAATTCTTTAAACTCACAGAACTTTGAGAATGTATGATCCTTCTTCTGCATGAAGAATATCCAACATTTATGATAAAATTCATGCAAAAAAAATAACATAATACTTATGTTTTGTTGTTGAAGCAACCAAGAATGGTCCACACACGTCTGTGTGAATTCTCTCTAGGATCACCGAAGCACAGTTCTCCTCTTCATGAAAGGTGGACTTTACATACTTCCCCATGGTGCACCCCTTGCACTCATCTAACTAAGCAAGTGTTCCCCTTGGAAGTCCAGTAGATATTTGTTGCATGATATTCAAGGCTCCATAATGAATATGGAACAATCTTCTGTTCCATAATTCGCCCTCATCTCGACTCATCACTTTTTCTTCCTTGCCCATCATGGCACCGCAACCATCTACTTCCAACATGTAGAGATTCTTAACTCTAATCCATATCTTCTTGACTTGACTTGTTGCTTTATGTCGCAGGTAGGATTTTCCACTTCTAAAAACAACATCATAGCCTCTATCCTCCAACATTGTGACTGAGACCAAGTTTTTCTTCAGACTTGGAACATGCATAACATTTTTCAATTGAAATGGTTTACCTTACTCCCTCTGAAAGGTAATGGTATTAATACTAGTTTCACTATATCATCCATCATCACCCATCTCTATATGCATTCTGAGATCTTTCTCCTCCAACTCAATGAAAGACTCTTTATCTCCCATCATGTGGAAGGAAGTGCCACTATCCAAATACCACACCGATCCCTATGCACTTGAAGCCATGGATGTGATTAAAGAGAAGTCAAGTTCAAATTGTGAGACAAGAGCCTCACCAATTTCAGCTCCAACAATTGTCTTGTTCTTCCTCTTCTGTGGACAGTTAGTAGCGATATTCCCATGTTCGTGACAGTGAAAACACTTCACTTTGGACAAATCCAACTTCTTGACTTTAGACTCAGATTTTGAATGGAATTTCTTCCCTTTCCCTTTCCTTGCCTAGGTAGTCAAAGAACAATCCTCTTCATTATCACGCTTTGATGAAGATCCATCTATGGTATTCCCCCTAAACTCCTCTTGCACTAGATCTGACCATAGTGTTGAAATTACTAAGACAACTGAGAGGGGCAGTGAATCAATTTTTACTGTGCTTAAAAAATCTTAAGTCTATTAAACCATTTTTAATCCTTCATAAAGTGAAATCAATATTATACATCATATGAACAACATAAATAATGAGCATCAATCAAAAATAAGATATACACAGAGAGAGAGAAAGGGAAGAGGGAGAAAACCTCTTCTTCTTCGAAATGATAGGCAGTCTTTTAAGTTTTTTACATCATCTATGTTTGAGCACCAACTCAAAGTGAGGCTACTACCTTTGTTTTACAAGCTCCAACTTGCTGAGAGCACAAACTCTCTAGTTTCTCTAGCACCCACTAGAAGGAAGCACCAACTCCCTGAGTGTTCCAACAATGACTGGATGGAAGCACCTACTTCCACTTATACAAGCACCAACTTGCATATACAAAACTCTATGTTTTCCCAAGCACCACCCTGCCACCCTATTTTTCTAGCTACCACTAGATGGAAGATACAACTTCCAATATTCAAGCACCAACTTGAATATCAGAGGAAAACAGTCCTCCCTAGCTCCACCCTACCTCCCTGATTATGAATAAGTGATTGAAAAACAAACAATACAGGTGTCTCAATTCTTACCCCTTCTTTTCTCTTTTGCAATTCTTCTCTGCTTCATGCTATTCTGCTATTATGCTATTGCTTCTTTTCGTTGCTCATATGTTACTCATCTCTGAGTTTTATCTCACATTGCGCATACTGTAATTTTCCCTTTCTTATAGTTCAACTCATTTTTCATTCAGAACAACCAACCACGCACAGTCACTGTATGTTTCTTTTATACACTACAACCACTTCAGTTACCCCTCAAATCCCTAGAACAACAACGCTTCAGCAACTGAAACACCAACCATCCAAGAACCATGATTCGGTTCTGCTAATTGAATAATAACTACAAAATTAATCGTGAATAGCAACAGTAGCCCTTCAATAAGATTTCCAAGTATCCAACACCGTTGGATTACAAGCAAAGAGTCTCACGTTGATTTTTCCATTTCGCATTTCAGAATTCTTGTGATGAGATTTCTTTACGCTCCATGTCGCAATCCCCAAAACTCCAAAAAATGAGCTTATCTGGACTAGCTCCTTCCCTTCTCATGATCATCGGTGGTAACTAGGCACCTATCCACAAAGCGCTTCACAATTCACAACTTCAGGACTCCTGTAATGAAGAGTCTCAACTCCTCATATTGCGATCGTCGAAACTTAGAAATGGAGTTTAGTACTGCTAGCTTCTTCCCCTCACATGACCACCGACGGTGACCAGAGGCGTCATGAGTGTACTTGACACCTTCAACTCTTGGTATCCGAAACTCCGAAATGGACTCAGATCAACGGTCCCCAATATTGATGATTCGACGGTCCAGATATTTTCGTGATCTCTCATATCGCATTGATACTCCAAGTTGCGATCCCCAAAATGGAGCTTAGAAATTATCTCCTTCCCTTAAGCCTTCAACGATGTGACCTTGTCTATGAACATGGGCCAGACCTTATCACGATTTTGCATATCGCAAGTTGCAAGGTTAGAGCATTTCCTTCCTTTGAATTTCTAGTTAGCAAAAAGTTAATCCCTCACCACATGTCCCTCTTGGATAAACGGTCAATATCTTATCACGATTTCGCAACTTCACGGGTCTTCTACATGCCTGATCAATGGTCCATGATGTCCCTTTTATCAACGACTTAGATTCAGTCATGGTTTCACATTTCACGATTTCATAGGATAGAGCACCTCCTTTCTTTGACTTTCCAATCAACAAAATGCCAATCGCTCACCATGTGCCCTCTGCATCCAACGTTCCACAACATAACTCAATCCAAAGGTCCAGATCAATTCTCGATATTTCGCATATCGCAAGTTCCCACACCATGTTCCGTTGACTCATCCAATGTGTAGGTCAGCAAAATTCTAGTCGCTTGCCACGTGTCCTTCTTGAAGATGGACGGTCCTCCTACTTTCGGGACTTTGTAAGCCCGCTTCATCTTGTACTTAAAGATCGTGCACCTTCTTCTATATCAAACTATGGTTGATCCTCGCGCTCAGATCCAATGTTTGAGATTTATTCTCCTCTTTTGTGCGTTCCTCCTATTTGTATTCATATCTGATAGTCATCGGTAATTCGGGATGGGATCCAACAATCATTGTTGCTCTTCACTGTTGATATTTCCATTATCGCTATGCTATTGATCATGATGATCTTCACCATCAATGACAAACACACATACTCTGCCTCTATCTAAAAACATGCCAACAATCTCCCCCTTTGGCATTAATGGAAACCCCTTGAAAAACATGCAACTATACGACTGTAGCATCCTTGAAATTACCACACTTTCTCTCCCTTTGACATCAATGTCAAAGAAGAAACATGCTCCCCTTGAGTTGTTGCAATACATACTCCCCCTGTCAACTATGATAAAATTAGAAATACAACAAATTTTCAATAAGTGCTCCCCTTGATCAGGTGAACAGATTAGATGAAAGAAGTTATAACCCCCAACTTTTGACGAAGATATCCAAAAGGGGTCGCTGCTAACGTTTTAGTAAAAATATCAACTATCTGTTCTGTGGAAGGAATATAATTCACTTGAACAATTTTGTTTATAACTTGTTGTCTAAGAAAATGGTATTTTATTGGTATGTTCTTATAGTTTGAATGAAGTACATGATTCTTAGAGAGACTGATGGCATTGGTGTTATCACAGTGAAGTGGAATGGGATCAGTGTAAGTTACCTTCAAATCTGCAAGAGTTTGTATCATCCATAAAATTTGTGTGATGCAAGTAGTAGTAGCAATGTATTTTGCCTCTGTAGTTGATAATGAAATGGATCCTTTCTTTTTACTAAGCCATGCTACTAATGAGTCACCCAAGAAGAATGCTCCTCCATTGGTGTTTTTTCTCTCATCAACATAGTTTTCCCAATCGACATCTGAATAAGAAGTTAACTGAAAGTTCTGATTTTTGGGATACCACATACCATAATTCATTGTGCCCTTCAAGTACTTGAATATCCTTTTTACCACTACTAGATGAATTTGCTTAGGAGCAGACTGTTAGTGACCTACCATTCCAACAACTTGCATTATATCAAGACGGGAAGCTGTGATGTACAGAAGACTACCTATCATTGATCGGTATGTCATTTTATAAAAATCAGGTGACATATCATCTTTACCGAGATTGCAAGCAACCACCATAGGTGTACTAACAGGAGACGAATCCTCCATATGAAATTTCTTCAACATCTCTTTCAAATATTTTTCTTGAGAGATAAATATTCCACCAGAACTCTAATTTACTTGTAAACCAAGAAAATATGACATTTCTCCTATCATGGACATCTCAAACTCTGTTTGCATAGAGTTAGAAAACCACTGGACAGACGATTCATTAGTACAAGCAAAAATAATATCATCTACATAAACCAAAACAACTAGTAAATTATCACCTTCAGACTTAATGTAGATATTGTTGACAACAATACCTTTCTTGAACCCTTTGTCTTGGAAAAAATTGTCCAGTCTATAATACCAAGCTCATGGTGGTTGTTTCAGTCCATATAAGGCCTTCTTTAGCTTGCAAACATAATTAGGATTATCTGACAATGAGAATCCTTCAGGTTGCTCCATATATACTTCTTCCTCTAGATCTCCATTAAGAAAAGTTGACTTAACATCCATCTGATACACTTTAAAGTTCTTATGGCATGAATATGCAAGGAACATTCTGATGGCTTCCAATCTTTCCATTGGTGAAAAGGTTTTATCAAAATCTTGACCTTCAACTTATGCATACCCTTTACAAACCAATCTGGCTTTATTTCTAACAACTTGTCCTTTTTCATTCATTTTATTCTTGAACACCCATTTGGAACCTATTACATTCTTATCTTCAGGTCTAGGAACAAGCTCCCAAGTATTTATCTTCTCAATCTGATCAAATCATTCATTCATAACTCTAATCCAGTCATCATGGCTGCTATCTTCATAAAAAAATTTAGGTTCAATCATAGATAGAAAAAAAATTTGATATTGTTCTGAGTCTTTAACAAAACTCCTTGTTGTCTGAACTCCTTTATTTATATCTCTAATTATCTGATTTTCAGGATGATTCTTTCTAACAATTCTGAGAGGTGGTTTTGTTTATTTCTGTTGATTTGTGTCAGTCTAAGTATTTGTATCTTCATCTGATTTAGATTCTTCCCTTTCTGATCTTTGGTCCTATTCATCTTCATCTTCAACTATATCTTTTGTGCTTGGTTCAACACTGCTTTTATTTCTGACAGGGATTTCTTCATCAACTTATATGTCGATACAATCAACCAATTTATGTAGTCTCTTATTGTAGCATATGTACCCTTTACTGTTTGTAGCATAGCCCAAGAAGATACCTTCATCAGCCCTATCATCATATTTGCCAATATTTTCATCATTATTCTTAATGTAACATTTACTCCCAAAGACTTTAAAATGCTTGATTGAAGCAGGTCTTCCAAACCATAGTTCATAAGGAGTCTTGTCACTATGTGGTCTGAGATGTGGTTTGTTAAGGATATGAACAGCTGCATGAATTGCTTCCACCCAATATGTCTAAGGTATGTTGCTTTCATTCATCATTTATCTTGTCATTTTTTGTATTGATCTATTCTTCCTCTCAACAACTCTATTTTGTTGTGTAGTCCTTGGAATTGTGTACTCTCTTTTGATTCCATGTTTATCACATAACTCTTTGAAGTTCCATGAGATAAACTCTCCTCCTCTATTAGACCTTACTGCCTTCAATATTTTTCCTGTTTGATTCTTAGCTAGAGCCTTAAACACTTTAAATTTTTCAAATTCTTCAGATTTTTCCTTCAAAAAGGTAACCCATGTTAGTCTAGAATAATCATCAATAATCAACATAAAATACTTTTCTTTTCTTGTACCTTCTTTTCTTGATGGTCCACATAAATCCATATGTACTAACTAGAGAGGTTTTTCTATTGAAGGAAAGTTTTTAGATTTGAATTGAGTGCGAGTAAGTTTTCCTATCTTGCAAGGTTTACAAATAGAGTCGTATGGCTTTGATGTTTTCGGAAGATCTTTTACTACCCCATTGTTTCTGAGCTTGATTATATGATCAAAATTTAGGTTTCCAAGTCTCCTATGCCAGAACCAACTTTCATCATATTTTCTTAAGTGGCATTCTTCTTTTTCTTCTTTTAACACATAGACATTGTTTTTTGTTCTTATCCCTTTTGCAACCAGTTGTCCTAAACTCAAAGACTTTATTTTACAGTCTTTAGAAGTAAAAACAACTTCACATCCTTTGTCACAAAATTGACTGACACTTAGTAGATTATGTTTTAGACCATCTTCGAACAACACATCTTGAGCTTTTCCTTTGCCATTACTGAAGCTTACCATTCCTTTACCTTTTATTTTTCTTGGTTCATCATTTCCAAAAGTTACATTCCGTGATTTGTTTTCACTTCAAGTTAGAAACTTATTTTTATCTCCATTCATATGTTTGGAACATCCACTATCAATATACCAGGAATTCTTTTGTTTTTGGGCTGATAACACTAGTCCACACTTGTCATCTACTTTCTTCTTCCAAACTTTGACATTTTCAGCAGTGGGGATCAAATCTGGCTTGTAATTCGTTAATCGACAATTTGTAGCTTTATGTCCATAATTATGGAATATGTAACATTCTGGTTCACTAAATAGAAGATCATAGTGATTGTTATGCTCATAACTATTGTTATGCTTAACCTGCATCCTTTTCCTAGCCATCAAATCATTTATAGTATGAGGTTGTTTGTTGCTTGGTTGTCTCGATCTTTGTTGTGGAAGATGGTTATTCGTTGAATATCTTGATTGTTCATATCTAAATCTTAAAGAACATTTTGTAGCTTTGTGACCAAAATTGGAGAAGAAAAAACAATAACCATAGAAAAAACCTTTGTACCTTGAAAAATTATGTCTTCTTTGAGGAGGTCGATTTCTTTCATGCTGATAATCTCTCTAATCTACAGATTCGGTTCTAGTACTTTTTCTTTCATTCCTTCTTGGTGGCTGATTCTCTTTCTTTGTTTCTACAAAGTGACTTTTGTCAATGTTTGAGGATTTGACAAACTTGATAGGTTCTATATTACTTGGATGATCTCTACTTGATCCTTCTTCATACCCCAAGCCAACATTCAAATTTGGGTTTCTTTGCTGATTTAGAATGGAGGTTAATCCTTATGAAGCTTTAATACTTGACAGAGTTTGGTGATACAATGCCTTAAACTTCTCCATCTCTTTTCTGGTTTTTACTATCTCTTCTTCTAAGGCTTCACACCTTGCTTTCTTCTCTAATAATTGTTGTTTCAGTATGTCCTCTATTTTATTTTCCCCTTCTACCCTTACCTTTAATTGGGAAAATTATTCATCAAGTTTTTTACCATTCATTTTAAAATGCATCAACAATTATTTTTGTTTTCTCTTCTTACATCTGAGTCTGTCAATTTCTTCCAAAGCACTGATTAATTCACCTTCCATATCTACCATAGCTTATTCATCATCCATTTCACCTCCTGTGTGCTCATAATCAAGATATACAATAGCCATAATCATAAAATCATTCACTTGGCTTCACATGATGAATCACTATCTATGTTTTCTGAGGAATTTTCATTATTTGCACATAAACTTTTCTTTTTGCTATATTTCTTGAATTTGTACTTATTTTCATCATCAAAGTTCTGGTCCTTTTTATGATGCGGACACTTAGATGAAAAATGACCTATCTTACCACAATTAAAACATTTGAAGGGAAGCTTGCCTTGATATTTTCCTGATCCTTTATTTAACCTTCTCATAAATTTTGCCTCAATATCATCTAAATCTGAATCAATATTCTTGTCTTCTTTAAAAGATGCTTCTCTAGTAATGGATTTATCTTTGTTGATTCTCATTTCATATGCATCTAAAGTTCCTAGGAGTTGATCAATGGACAAAGTTTTAAGATTATTTAGTTCTTCTATTGCAGAGACTTTTGGATTAAATTTATCAAGCAAAGATCTTAAAATCTTTTGAACTAAAAATGATTCTTCAATCTTCTCACCAAGACCCTTCATGAAATTCACAAGTTCTTCAACTCTTAAAAAATACTTGCTAATTGTTTCATCTTCATTCATATTTAGTTGTTCAAACTTCAACCTAAATGTTTGGAGTTTGGCAGCTTTTACTTTCACATTTCCTTCATAGCTACTAATAAGTTTATGCCACATTTCTTTGGCAGTTTGAAGATGGATCACCTTTACAAACTTGGCTTCTTCAAGTCCATTCAAGATAACATTCATTCCCTTAGAATTAAGGCTAAATTATAACTTATCATCCTTGGAAGCTAGCACAATAGGCTTTATGTATCCATTCTCTACTACATCCCAAACATCAACACCTAAGGCCATTAGGTATGTTCTCATTATAACCTTCCAGAAGGAAAAATTTGTTCCATAAAACATAGGAGGCTTAGTGGCTGAAGTCCCTTCATGACTTGTCATGTTTAATCTTACAGATCTACCTTTAGATAAAAGGAACCCGCTCTGATACCAATTGTTGAAATTACTAAGACAACTGAGAGGGGGGGTGAATCAGTTGTTACTGTGCTTAAACAATCTTAACTCTATTAAACTATTTTTAATCTTTCATCAAGTGACATAATTATTATACATCATATGAACAACATAAATAATGAGCATCAATCACACATAATATATACACAGAGAAATATTTTCACGAGGAAACCCATAAAGGGAGAAAACCTCTTCTTCTTCGAAATGATATGCAGTCTTTTAAGTTTTGTATATCATCTATGTTTGAGAACCAACTCAAAGTGAGGCTACTACCTCTATTTTACAAGATCCAACTTGTTGAGAGCACCAAATCTCTAGTTTCTCTAGCACCCACTACAAGAAATCACCAACTCCCTAAGTGTTCCAGCACTGACTGGATGGAAGAACCTACTTCCACTTATAAAAGCACCAACTTTCATATAGCAAACTCTGTGTTTTCAAAAGCACCACCCTACCACCCTATTTTTCTAGCTACAACTAGATGGAAGATACAACTTCCAATATTCAAGTGTTAATACTGAGAGGGGGGTGAATCAGTATCAAGTAGAATTTAAAAACCTTTTTCAACTTATACTTAAAACATTCAATTATATCCAATGAGAAATAATCAATAGTATAAGAGTTACACCAATACACCACAATACACTATGCACAATATATGAGAAATAATTAATAGTTTTTGTTCAAGGGAAGTAATGACTTCCAAAGGTAGCTACAACTTCCAAATGTAGAGGGAGGGATAAACATCCAAGAGGAAGATACAATCCTCCAATATCAAGAGAGAGTTGAACTCTCCATCCTTTCCCCTTCTTTTCACCCAAGAATATATGAGAGATAATAAAACTTTACATTAAATTATCACCATCAACCAATCATCACATAGAACCTGATAATGCTTCCTGAGAGTTCTTCAATTTCTTCAATTCTTCAATTCCTTCAATTCTTACAGTACTATGATCCTATAGATAATATTACTCAATGTATTCTTTGAAACTCCTCCAATTTTCACTCCTTGAATCCTCCCCAAAAAGAGGTTATAGAAAGAATGGCAGACTTTATTCAATTTTGGTCTGTTCAGAAGACCCAACTTGTACATAATGCCACGTGCTAAATATTTAACATCCAATTCTAAAAATAGCACACAAGAAACTAAATTCCGTAATATTTCCAATTTAAGTGGTCCCACTTCATTTGGATTATGTATGAGAAGGTTATGATGGTTTTACCCGGAACACATGTTTATTAACTAGCTTCAGGACTGGTCACAAACCCTGTCTTCCACAGAGTGTATCTCCATAAATATAGAGAATCAAGAGTTGAAATTTTTACCAGAGGTACCTTGATATGTCTTCTCAATACCATAGTGATTTCACCATCTGAATCATTATATAAAAAAAATTATAGCAAAAATGGTAAGATGACCTGAAAAATAACATACCTTAGAACACATCACCAAAAGACTTCATCCTCCCTTGAAATCTGTACTTCTTTTACTTTCTTCTTCCCTCTAAAATTCAACTTATATCAAATGAATGTATAATGATGTTTATTTATACCATTTATTTCACTTCCTTTTAACATTAGGGCCGACCTGACACTTTCTTATTTTGTAATTATTTTCTATAATTATCTTCAGGGCCTACATGTACAATTCACTTTGTCATCTTCAAAAATTCAATTCTCCTCAACCATGAGGATCCACATGACATGCCATACCAAAAGAACCAACATGATGTATACTATCCATTCATGGGTGTTGTATCTACATGTGCATTTTCCTTCATGTCCAAATACCTTCATCAATCTTGCGGTCCAAAACCCATGACTAGGGTTGACATCAATGACAACAACCAATCTTCCAACAATCTCCCCTTTTGTCATTGATGGAAACACTCAGGCTCCCCCTATCATCATTATACAAATTTATCTTCCCCTTTGACATCAATGGCAAAGGGTATGGCTTCTCCTCCTGAGTTTAATGGAAAAACGTAACCTTCTTCTTTGGGGCTGCTCCCCCTAAACACGTGGCACTCAATAATACTTCATCCTTATTTTTTGTCTTTGGGACGTTTTCTTCCTTAGAATCCTTTTGTGTGGCTTATTTCTTCTCTCTCTTCTTCATGTCTAGGATGTATATGTTGTTCGGTCTTCTTGTTGCAGTTGCAACCAATCTTCCTAAGTTATTTTCTCTGATTTTACATTTTCGGGAATCAAACGTAAGAGCGTATCCTTGATCACACATTTTAATAACACTGAGTAGATTATGATTCAAGTATTCAACCAATAGAACATTATTTGCTTTTACATTTTTTCTTTCAAGATCTACTACACCTTTTCCAAGTATTTTTGTAGACGAATCATCTCCAAATGCAACATTGCCACCCTTTCTCTTCAAGCTGATGAATTTGTCTTGATCCTTGGTCATGTGTGAAGAACATCCACTGTCTATGTACCATTCATCTTCTTCTTTACATTCTTCAGCGGTCAATGTTATTCGACAATCTTCATTATTTGGAATCTCTTTCCTTCTCCATACTGTGGTTGGCATATGGACATCTTCATTCATATATCTGCAATCTCATGCTTTGTGACCAAGATAATTGCATTTGTAGAATACAATATTTTTGTCCATCAACGAGTAAAATGAATTATGAATTTTGTTGACAAATCCACGATTATTTCCATATCTTATGTGTACAACATTCATTTTTCTTGCGTATTTGTTCCTTTCATCGATTCTGCAATTAATTGTGTTATGTCCAAAAATTTTGCAAGTATAATAATGACCAAGAAAGAAATTTTGATACCTTGGAGTAAGTGGGCTTCTTTGTGATGTAGTCCATCTGGGTTCATGATCTTTTCTTCTGTATTTTCCTTCATACTGATTGAAGCTTCTTTGATTTATGAACGTAGGAGGTCTTCTTGGATATTCATCTCTTTTGTAATCATTCCTTCTTTCTGGTATCCTGGTCCACTTCTCATCAACTGTCTGTGTATCTCCTTCTTCAACCTTCTTGTTGGTATTTTCATCTTCTTTGTATGAAGTTTCACCCATGCATACAAGATGTGTCAATTATTTTAGCACTTGAGAGTTTATTAAGCTCTTCCTCAATGAGACAACTTCTTGTTCAAGTTTCTCACAATCTTCTTCTTTCTTTATCATTTGGACCTTCTTTACTTCTGCTATTCTTCTTGCTTCTTCAAGTAGAGTTTTCAAGGAAATGGTTTCTTCTCTTAGTTTCTGAAAGTCTTCTAATTTTTTCTTTAAGCTTACAACTGTCTTTTCACAACCAGCCAATTCACTTCTTAGTTTTCTTTGCATGTCTTTGAGCTTGCTATTTTCAATCTCAACATGCTTCAATTGTTTAATATTCTCATCTTCTTGTTGAATAACTTTTTCTTTATGATTTTCTTCTTGTTCATTGGAATTTTCTTCATTGTCATTTCTTTCAATCCTTGGATGAGGACATTCAAATTCAACATGACCTACTCCTTCAAAATTAAAGCAAAAGAACTGACCTCTATTTTCTTCTTTGAAATCTGAGATGTTGTAATCTTCTTCAACTTCTTCTGCTTCTTTTGCTTCTTCCCTTGTATAAAGTTCTTGAAGCTTGTCCCAAATATATTTTTCTGATGCACATGATCCCACCTTGGATTTCTCTGAATCTGTCAATCCATCTAGGATGGTATCTATTGCCAGTTTGTTGTTCCTTTTTTCTTCCTTCTAAGTTGCAGTCTTTGGTTTCTTCAAAGCATTGTATTTTGAAGCAACTGAGATCCAAACATATGCCCCAAGATGTTTCAAGTAAGTTTCCATTCTATTTTTCTAGTATTCAAAATTGCTTCCATCAAATGGTGGAATCCCATTTGGAATGTTTCCTTCTAGTTCTTCATAGGATATTCCTTCCAGTGGTTAAACTGTACTGAAGGTAACCTGCTCTGATACCAATTGTTAATACTGAGAGGGGGCTGAATCAGTATCAAGTACAATTTAAAAACCTTTTTCAACTTATACTTAAACAATTCAATTATATCCAATGAGCAATAATCAATAGTATAAGAGTTACACCAATACACCACAATACACTATGCACAATATATGAGAAATAATCAATAGTTTTTGTTCAAGGGAAGTAATGAATTCCAAAGGTAGCTACAACTTCCAAATGTAGAGGGAGGGATAAAACTCCAAGAGGAAGATACAATCCTCCAATATAAAGAGAGAGTTGAACTCTCCATCCTTTCCCCTTACTTTCACCCAAAAATATATGCGAGATAGTAAAACTTTACATTAAATCATCGCCATCAACCAATCATCACATAGAACCTGATAATGCTTCCTGAGACTTCTTCAATTTCTGCAATTCTTCAATTCTTGGAGTACTATGATCCTATAGATAATATTACTCGATGTATTCTCTGAAAATCTGCCAATTTTCACTCCTTGAATCGTCCCCAAAAAGAGGTTATAGAAAGAATGGCAGACTTTATTCAATTTTGGTCTGTTCAAAAGACCCAACTTGTACAGCATGCACCGCGCTCTTAACATCTGATTCTAAAACTTGCACACAAGAAACTATAGTCCATTCTCTTTCCAATGGAATTGGTCCCACTACATTTGGATTCTTTATGAAAAAGTTATGATTATTTCACCTGGAACACCTGTTTATTGACTAGCTTCAGGACTGGTCACAAACCTTATCTTCCACAGAGTGTATCTCCATAATTCTAGAGAATCAAGAGCTTGAATTTTTACCAGAGGTACCTTGATATGTATTCTCAATACCATAGTGATTTCAATATTTGAATCATTCTATAAAAAATTTATAACAAAAATGGTAAGATGACCTGAAAATAACATACCTTAGAATACATCACCAAAACACTTCATCCTCCCTTGAAATCCGGCCTTCTTTTACTTTCTTCTTCCCTCTAAAATTTGACTTATATCAAATGAATGTATAATGATGTTTATTTATACCATTTATGTCACTTCCTTTAAACATTAGGGTCGACCTGACACTTTCTTATTTTGTAATTATTTTCTATAATTATCTTCAGGGCCTACATGTACAATTCACTTTGTCATCTTCAAAAATTCATTTCTCCTCAACCATGAGGATACACGTGATGTGCCACATATCACCGGAACAAACATGATGTATAATATCCATCCATGGGTGTTGTATCTGCATGTGCATTTTCCTTCATGTCCAAATACCTTCATCAATCTTGTGGTCCAAAACCTATAACTAGGGTTGACATCAATGATAACAACCAATCTTCCAACAATATGCCCATTTTTCATTGATGACAATGCTCATGCTCCCCCTATCATCATGATCTCAATTTATCTCCCCCTTTGACATCAATGGCAAAGGGTATGGCTTCTCCCCCTGAGTTTAATGGAAAAATGTAACCTTCATCTTTGGGGTTGCTCTGTAATGTCCCCACTTTGGGACATCGTCACAGGGCAGAGATTTATGATGACCAGAGTAGCCAGATGGATGCTAGAGTGAGTACAGGGGTATTTGAGAGGCATTGTGGGGTCCAGCTTGCATTGATGATCATATTCCATCATTATGAGCCATTTTGCATAGGTTGGCTTTGGTTTCATTGCATTCCGACGATTTCCATGATTTTGACTATTTTGAGTTATAAGTCAATGGAATTCACTGAAGAGGTCATTTTGGGCACATTAATTGGAGGAACCTCTCAATGTAATAGCTCATTGGAATCGGGAGGAGAAGCACTATAGGATGGGATGGCTAGAAGTGACTTTCAGTGGCCAGGGAAGCCACAAGGAGAGATAAGGAGATTTTTAGAGGTAAAAAGGTTAATTAATTAATTAAAGTGATTTAA
>ML811002.1:65111-83945 GCA_009831015.1 Picea engelmannii
TGTTGGTATTTGCATCTTCTTTGTATGAAGTTTCACCCATGCATCCAAGATGTGTTAAGTCTTTTGGCACTTGAAAGTTTCTTAAGTTCTTCCTCAATGAGACAACTTATTGTTCAAGTTTCTCACAATGTTCTTCTTTCTTTATCATTTGGACCTTCTTTACTTCTGTTATTCTTCTTGCTTCTTCAAGTAGAGTTTTCAAGAAAATGGTTTCTTCTCTTTGTTTCTAAAAGTGTTCTAATTGTTTCTTTAAGCTTACAACTGTCTTTTCACAACTAACCAATTCACTTCTTAGTTTTCTTTGCGTGTCTTTGAGCTTGCTATTTTCAATATCAACATGCTTCAATTTTTTAAGATTCTCATCTTCTTGTTGAATAACTTTTTCTTTATGATTTTCTTCTTCTTCATTGGACTTTTCTTCTTCAGTTTCATTTCTTTCAATCCTTGGATGAGAACATTCAAATTCAATGTGACCTACTGCTTCACAATTAAATCAAAAGAATTGACCTCTATTTTCTTCTTTGAAATCTAAAATGTTGTAATCTTCTACAACTTCTTCTTCTTCTTCTTCTGCTTCTTCCCTTGCATAAAGTTCTTGTAGTGTGTCCCAAAGATCTTGTGTTGATGCACATGATCCCACCTTGGATTTCATTGAATCTATTAATACATCCAGGATGGTATCTATTGCCAGTTTTTTGTTCCCTTTTGCTTCCTTCTGAGCTGCAGTCTTTAGTTTCTTCGAAGCATTGTATTCTGAACCAACTGAGATCCAAAGAACTGCCCCAAGCTCTTTCAAGTAAGTTTCCATTCTATTTTTACAGTATTCAAAATTGCTTCCATCAAATGGTGGAATCCCATTTGGAATGTTTCCTTCCATTTCTGCATAGGATATTCCTTCCAGTGGTTAAATTGCACTGAAGGTAACCCCCTCTGATACCAATTGTTGATACTGAGAGGGTGTTGACTCAGTATAAGGTACAATTTAAAAACCCTTTTAAAATTATATTTAAACCATTCAATTATATCCAATGAGAAATAATCAGTAGAGTAAGAGTTACACCAATACACCACAATACACTATGCACAATATATGAGAAATAATCAATAGTTTTTGTTCAAGGGAAGTAATGACTTCCAAAGTTAGCTATAGCCTCCAAATGTAGAGGGAGGGATAAACCTCTAAGAGGAAGATGCAATCCTATTATATCAAGAGAGATTTCAACTATCCATCCTTTCCCCTTCCCTTCACCCAAGAATATATGAGAGATAATAAAACTTTACATTAAATCATCACCATCAACCAATCATCACATAGAACCTGATAATGCTTCCTGAGACTTCTTAAATTTATGCAATTATTCAATTCTTGGAGTAATATGATCCTATAGATAATATTACTCAATGTATTCTTTGAAACTCCTCCAATTTTCGCTCCTTGAATTCTCCCCAAAAAGAGGTTATAGAAAGAATGATAGACTTTATTCAATTCTTGTCTGTTCAGAAGACCCAACTTGTAAAGCATGCCCCACGCTCAATATTTAACATCTGATTTTGAACCTCACACACAAGCAAATAAAGTCTGGTATCTTTCCAATGGAAGTGTTCCCACTAAATTTGGATTTTTTATGAAAAAGTTATGGCCATTGTAACCAGCACACCTATTTATTGACTAGCTTCAGGACTGGTCACAAACCCTATCTTCCACAGAGTGTATCTCCATAATTTTAGAGAATAAAGAGCTGAAATATTTACCAGAGGTACCTTGCTATGTCTTCTCAATACCATAGCGATTTAACCATCTGAATCGTTCTAGAAAAAAAGTTATAGCAAAAATGGTAAGACGACCTGAAAATAATATACCTTAGAACACATCACCAAAAGACTTCATCCTCCCTTGAAATCCAACATTCTTTTACTTTCTTCTTCCCTATAAAATTTGACTTATATCAAATGAATGTATAGTGATGTTTATTTATACCATTTATGTCACTTTATTTTAACATTAGGTACGACCTGACACTTTCTTATTTTGTAATTATTTTCTATAATTATCTTCAGGGCCTACATGTACAATTCACTTTGTCATCTTCAAAATTTCATTTCTCCTCAACCATGAGGATCCACATGACATGCCACATACCACTAGAAACAACATGATTTATACTATCCATCCATGAGTGTTGTATCTGCATGTGCATTTTCCTTCATATCCAAATACCTTTATCAATCTTGCGGTCCAAAACCCACGAATAGGGTTGGCATCAACGACAACGACCAATCTTCCAACAATCTCCCCCTTTGTCATTGATGGCAACACTCATGCTCCCCCTATCATCATGATCCCAATTTCTCTACCCCTTTGACATCAAAGGAAAAGGGTATGGATTCTCCCCCTGAGTTTAATTTAAAAAGGTAACCTTCTTCTTTGGGGCTGCTCCTCCTAAACACGTGGCACTCAATAATACTTCATCCTTATTTTTGGTCTTTGGGACGTTTTCTTCCTTAGAATCCTTTTGTGTGGCTTCTGTCTTCTCTCTCTTCTTCATGTCTAGGATGTATATGTTGTTCGGTCTTCTTGTTGAAGTTGCAACCAATCTTCCTGAGTTATTTTCTCTGATTATACATTTTCGGGAATCAAACGTAAGAGTGTATCCTTGATCACACATTTTAATAACATTGAGTAGATTATGATTCAAGTATTCAACCAATAGAACATTATTTTCTTTTACATTTTTTCTTCCAATCTCTACTACACCTTGTCCATGTATTTTTGCAGACGAGTCATCTCCAAATGAAACATTGCCACCCTTTCTCTTCAAGCTGATGAATTTGTCTTGATCCTTGGTCATGTGTGAAGAACATCCACTGTCTATGTAGCATTCATATTCTTCTTTACATTCTTCAGCGGTCAATGTTATTCGACAATATTCATTGTTTGGAATCTCTTTCCTTCTCCATACCGTGGTTGGCATGGGGACATCTTCATTCATATATCCACAATCTCGTGCTCTGTGACCAAGATAATTGCATTTGTAGAATACAATATTTTTGTCCATCAATGAGTAAAATGAATTATAAATTTTGTTGACAAATCCATGATTATTTCCATATCTTATGTGTACACCATTCATTTTTCTTGCGTATTTGTTCCTTTCATTGATTCTGCAATTAATTGTGTTATGTCCAAAATTTTTGCAAGTATAACAATGACCAAGAAAGAAATTTTGATACATTGGAGTAAGTGGGCTTCTTTGGGATGTAGTCCATCTGGGTTTATGATCTATTCTTCATTAGTTTCCTTCATACTGATTGGAGCTTCTTTGATTTATGAAGGTAGGAGGTCCTCTTTGATATTCATCTCTTTTGTAATCATTCCTTCTTTCTGGTATCCTGGTCCACTTCTCATCAACTGTCTGTGTAGCTCTTTCTTCAACCTTCTTGTTGGTATTTGCATCTTCTTTGTATGAAGTTTCACCCATGCATCCAAGATGTGTTAAGTCTTTTGGCACTTGAGAGTTTCTTAAGCTCTTCCTCAATTAGACAACTTCTTGTTCAAGTTTCTCACAATCTTCTTCTTTCTTTATCATTTGGACCTTCTTTACTTATGCTATTATTCTTTCTTCTTCATGTAGAGTTTTCAAGGAAATGGTTTCTTCTCTTAGTTTCTGAAAGTCTTCTAATTGTTTGTTTAAGATTACAACTGTCTTTTCACAACTAACCAATTCACGTCTTAGTTTTATTTGCATGTCTTTGAGCTTGCTATTTTCAATCTCAACATGGTTAAATCTTTTAAGATTCTCATCTTCTTGTTGAATAAATTTTTCTTTATGATTTTCTTCTTGTTCATTGGACTTTTCTTCTTCAGTGTCATTTCTTTCAATCCTTGGATGAGGACATTCAAATTGAACGTGACCTACTCCTTGACAATTAAAGAAAAAGAACTGACCTCTATTTTATTCTTTGATATCTGAGATGTTGTAATCTTCTTCTTCTGCTTCTTCCCTTGCATAAAGTTCTTGTAGCTTGTCCCAAAGATCTTTTTCTAATGCACATGATCCCACCTTCAATTTCACTGAATCTGTCAATCCATCCAGGATGGTATCTATTGCCAGTTTGTTGTTACTTTTTGCTTCATTCTGAGCTGCAGTCTTTGGATTCTTCGAAGCATTGTATTTTGAAGCAACTGAGATCCAAACATCTGCCCCAATATCTTTCAAGTAAGTTTCCATTCTATTTTTCCAGTATTCAAAATTGCTTCCATCAAATGGTGGAATCCCATTTGGAATGTTTCCTTCCATTTTGGCATAGGATATTCCTTCCAGTGGTTAAACTGTACTGAAGGTAACCCACTCTGATACCAATTGTTGATACTGAGAGGGGGGTGAATCAGTATCAAGTACAATTTAAAAACCTTTTTCAACTTATACTTAAACCATTGAATTATATCCAATGAGCAATAATCAATAGTATAATATTTACACCAAACACCACAATACACTATGCACAATATATGAGAAATAATCAATAGTTTTTGTTCAAGGGAAGTAATGAATTCCAAAGGTAGCTACAGCTTCCAAATGTAGAGGGAGGGATAAACCTCCAAGAGGAAGGTACAATCCTCCAATATCAAGAGATATTTGAACTCTCCATCATTTCCCCTTCCTTTCACCCAAGAATATATGAGAGATAATAAAACTTTACATTAAATCATCGCCATCAACCAGTCATCACATAGAACCTGATAATGCTTCCTGAGACTTCTTTAATTTCTGCAATTCTTCAATTATTGGAGTACTATAATCCTATAGATAATATTACTCAATGTATTCTTTGAAACTCCTCCAATTTTCACTCCTTGAATCCTCCCCAAAAAGAGGTTATAGAAAGAATGGTAGACTTTATTCAATTCTGGTCTGTTCAGAAGACCCAACTTGTAAAGCATGCCCTACGCTCAATATTTAACATTTGATTTTGAAACTCTCACATGAGAATCTAAAGTCTGTACTCTTTCCAATGGAAGTGGTTTCACTACATTTGGATTCTATATGAAAAAGGTATGACTATTTTACCCAGAACACCTGTTTATTGACTACCTTCAGGACTGGTCACAAACCCTATATTCCACATAGTGTATCTCCATAATTATAGAGAATCAAGAGTTGAAATTTTTACTGGAGGTACCTTGATATGTCTTTTCAATACCATAACGATTTCACCATATGAATCGTTCTAGAAAAACGGTTATAGAAAAAATGGTAAGATGACCTGAAAATAACATACCTTAGAACACATCACCAAAAGACTTCATCCTCCCTTGAAATCCTGCTTTCTTTTACTTTCTTCTTCCCTCTGAAATTCGACTTATATCAAATGAATGTATAATGATGTTTGTTTATACCATTTATGTCACTTCCTTTTAACATTAGGGCCGACCTGACACTTTCTTATTTTGTAATTATTTTCTATAATTATCTTCAGGGCCTACGTGTTCAATTCACTTTGTCATCTTCAAAAATTCATTTCTCCTCAACTATGAGGATCCAAATGGCATGCCACATACCACCGGAAAAAAAATGATGTATAATATCCATCCATGGGTGTTGTATATGCATGTCAATTTTCCTTCATGTCCAAATACCTTCATCAATATTGCGGTCCAAAACCCATGACTAGGGTTGACATCAAGCACCGACTTGAATATCAGAGGACAACATTCCTCCCCAGCTCCACCCTACCTCCCTGATTATGAATAAGTGATTGAAAAACAAACAATACAGGTGTCTCAATTCTTACCCCATCTTTTCTCTTGTGCAATTCTTCTCTGCTTCAAAAAATTGTTCTGCAATTCTGCTCTACTTCATGTTATTTTGCTATTCTTCTCTTGCTTCTGTCTATTTTTCATATGTTCCTCATATCTGAGTTTTTTGTCACACTACACATACTATAATTTTCCCTTTCTTACAGTTCAACTCATTTTTCATTCAGAACAACTAACCATGCATAGTCACTCTGTGTTTCTTTTATACACTACAACCACTTTAGTTACCCCTCAAATCCCTAGAAAAACAATGCTTCAACAACTAAAACACCAACCATCCAAGAACCATGTTTCAGTTCTACTAACTGAATCGTAAATGAACAATTAATCGTGAAGAGAAACAATAGTCGTTCAATCATATTTCCAAGTATCCAACACCGTTGGATTACAAGGACAGGTTCTCATGTTGATTTCGCCATTTCACATTTTGGCATTCTTGTGATGAGATTTATTTACACTCCATACCGCGATCCCCGAAACTCCAAAAAAGGATCTTAGCTAGACTAGCTCCTTCCCTTCTTGTGACCATCGGCGGTGAGAAGGCGCCTATCCACAAAGTGCTTCACAATTCACAACTTTGGGACTCCTATGATGAAGAGTCTCGACTCTTCATGTTGCGATCACTGAAAATATGAAATGGAGTTTAGTACCACTAGCTTATTCCCCTCATGTGACAACCAACGGTGACCACAGGCTGTGCCAAAAGGCATTTCGTAATTTTGTATTTCATCATTCTTTTCGTGAGTGTCCTTGACACCTCCAACTCTAGGTATCCGAAACTCCGAAATGGAGTCAGATCAATGGTCCACAATCTTGATGATTCGACAGTCCAGATCTTATTCGTTATCTCACATATCTCGATTCCTATGATGAAGGGTCTTGATACTCCAAGTTGCGATCCCCAAAATGGATCTTAGCAATTAGCTCCTTCCCTTAAGCCTTCGACGATGTGACCTTGTCTATGACCAAGGGCCAGACCTTATTGCAATTTCTCATATCGTGAGTTGCAAGGTTAGAGCATTTCCTTCCTTTGAATTTCTAGTCAGCGAAATTTCCCTCTTGGATCAATGGTCAATATATTATCGTGATTTTTCAACTTCATGGGCCTTCATCATGCCTAATCAATGGTCCAGGATCTCCCTTTGATCAATGACTCAGATTAAGTCATGGTTTCACATTTTGCGATTTCATAGGATAGAGCACCTCCTTTTTTTGAATTTCCAATTAGCGAAATGCCAATCGCTTGCAATGTGCCCTCTGCATCCAACGTTCCACAACATACCTCGATCCAAAGGTTCGGATCAATTCTTGGGATTTCACATATCGCAAGTTCCCACACCATGTTCTGTTGACTCATCCAATGTGCAGGTCAACGAAATTCTAGTCGCTTTCCACGTTTCCTTCTTCAAGATGAACGGTCCTCCTGCTTTCGGGACTTTGTAAGCCCACTTAATATTGTACTTAAAGATCATGCTCCTTATTCTGGATCCAACAATGGTCAGTCCTTGCACTCAGATCCAACGTCTGATATTTTTTCTCCTATTTTCTATGTTCCTCCTATTTGTATTCATATCTGATGGTCATCAGGAATTTGGGATGGGATCCAACGATCATTGTTTCTCTTCACTTTTGATCTTTCCATTATCGCTACACTACTAATTGTGTTGATATTCACCATCAATGACAAACATGCATACTCTTCCTCTGTCTAAAAACATGCCAACACATAGTCATTCCCAATCCGACAATTTTTCCCTTCCATTAACATAGTCTTGATAACTGTGCCAACTCTTGGGAAGTCCTAGGAGAGCCAAGCTCACCAAATCATCAACAAAGAATGTTATTCCCACACATCCAAGCTCATCTTGACATTGGAAAAACTTCATGAGATATTTTGGAATGGTGTCACCCTTCAACATCTTGATCTTCTTGAGTTTATCTTTGAGCGCCAATTTCCTATGGTCGTTGCTATTTTGTAACAAATCCATCAAAACCTTCCAAATTGCATGTGGTGTGGTTTTCCCATGGAGACTTGAGACAATGTGATCTCGTACTCCCTCCAATAGAATCCTCCTTGACTTTTCCACTTTCTTTTTCCATGCATCAATATTTGTTGTGTCTGTCGCATCCGGCTTAGGAACATCTTTGTCAATGTATTCCTTCAATCCATTGTCTTAATATTTTTGAGACGGGGGATCAAATACCACGATTTAAAGGAGCTTAGGCAATCACTTTGTCTATTTAGGGGATAGGGATCTCCGATAAAGAGTGAGAACGTTGGCAGCCCACAATTTTTGTGAACATTTGATTGATGGACATATTGATAACAATAAGATTGTGACTGTGAAAACCCTAAGGGTGATAACAGGGCCTGTGTTTTGGGTTTGAGACCAACAAGGTCCTAAGGAGCTGATCCAGCTTAGGAATAATTAACGATCCTTGACCAGGAGGTCAAGAAGCCCCGAGGAGAGAGGGCGGGGTTTTGCATCAAGTGGTATCAGAGCCTGAATTGTTTTCGGGTAGCGAAAAGGAGCTTGGAGTTGTACTTTGTGTGTGAGAAATAGTCAGCACAATGCCACTGAAGAGACGTGTGGAGCCACCTATAGCCACTCATTTTGTATAAATAGAAATGAGAGAGCTTAGTGCAAGATTAGAGGCGATTGAGGCAACACAAAGGAGAGCACCTAAAGTTGGGGACATCAGTGAGGCAGAAAGTGAAGAAATAGAAGTTAAAGAAGTTGGAGGGGGAAATGTCATTGAGGAATGCTTGTTGAGATCGATTGTTAAATTGATAGCTAATGAAAAGATACACATCCCAATGTATGAAGGAAATTTGGATGCTAAAGAGCTACTGGATTGGATAAGATCCATGGAAAAATATTTTGAATATGAAGATGTCGATGAGGAGAAGAAGGTGAGACATGTTGTCACTAGGATAAAGGGACATGCAGTTCTCTGGTGGGATGAACTACATGATGAGAGGATAAGAAAAGGAAATTAGAAGATAAAGAATTGAGACATAATGGTGGCCAAGTTGAAGGCTAAATTCATACCCAAGGATTACCAAATAAATTTGTTCAAGAAGATGCATTACTTGAGACAGAAGGGTATGACAGTGAAAGAGTACAAAGAGGACTTCTACAAGATGAATATCAGGACTGGACAAATAGATATATATGAAGAAAATGTTTGCAAATATATAAATGGCTTGATATATGAAATCCAGGATGAGATCAACATGATGTCAGTAAGGAGAGTAGAGGATGCTTACCAGATTTCACTGAAAGAAGAGGAGAAGTCGGCCAGAAAACAGATTCAGTGAGGCATAGGTAGAATCCCGAAAAAAGGAAAGGGATTTTCCCATGAAAAGGCATAGAAAACCAAAGACGAGACAAAGAAACCACACAGTCAATCAAAAAGAGGAGGAAATTGACGAGGGAGATAAAGTGGTGGAAGAATTTCTTTTATAGGAAGAGGAAGAAGTAGTGAAGGAGACGTAAGTTGTTATGCATGTGGAAAGATGAGACACATGTCTTGGGAATGTCCTGAGAGAAAGAAAGAAGGAGGTGAAGCTCACATTTCAGAAGATCATAATTTGAATGTTGAAGCAGAAGGAGAAGAGTATGGAAGGTATCCGATGCTGAGGAAGGTTTTCTTGAAGCCGGAACTAGAAGTTGAAAAACCAGTGCAGAGGAATAGTTTGTTCAGGACAACTTGCAAGAATAAATACATAGTATGCAAGGTGATAATTGGCAGTGGGAGCACTGATAATATAGTATCCACAGATATGGTGGAGAAGTTGGAGCTGCAGACAACTGGACACCCAAATCCATACAAGGTCTCATGGTTGCAAAAAGGACACCAAGTAATGGTAACTAAACAATGGCTTGTTGAATTTAAAATAGGTGGATATATAGATGATATTATGTGTGATGTAATTCCCATGGATGTATGCCATGTTTTTTTGGGAAGACCATGGTAGTTTCATAGAAATGTCATTCATGATGGGAGAAAAAATACTTACACCTTGGAGAAGAATGGTAGGACACACATGTTGTTTCCAATAGAGGACAAGAAAGTAAAAGAAGAATCCATCACAATCATACTTCTCAAGAGTGGGAAGGAACTCTTGAGTGAGGTCAATAAGGAACAGGAGATGCGTTTTTCTGTGGTGATGAAACCTAGAGTTGTCCTTACAAGTACTTCTATGGATGATTTTCCTGAAGAAGTTTAAGAGATACTAGAGAATTTTTTTGACATAGTAGTGGATGAGTTTCCTAACTCATTGCCATCCATCGTAATTATCAACCATCATATTGACTTGATAGGAACAAGTCTTCCAAACAAAGAAGCTTACATATTAACAACTCAAGAGAATGAGGAGGTAAGGAGACAAGTCCAGGAATTATTAGACAAGGGTTTGGTCAGATAAAGCTTGAGTCCATGCGCAATACCAACTGTGTTGAGTCCAAAGAAGGATGGATGATGGAGATTTTGTACAGACTCGAGAGCCATAAAAAATATCACCATGATGTATAGATTTACTTTGCCAAGAATGGATGACTTAATGGATTGTTTAAGTGGAGAAAAATTATTTTCTAATATATATTTGAAAAGTGGATATCACCAGATAAGAATGAGAGGAGGTGATGAGTGGAATACAACCTTTAAGACAAATGAAAGCTTGTATGAGTGGCTTGTTATGCCATTTGTATTAACAAATTCCCCAAGTACTTTTATGAGACTGATGAATGAAATACTGAAAGATTTTATTGGTAAGTGTGTGGTTGTATATCTGGATGATATGATGGTCTTTATCAAGACTTAAGAGGAGCATTTGAGACATATAACATTAGTGATGAGGAGACTACAATAGGATAAGTTGTTGATAAATATGAAGAAGTCCTCTTTTATGAAGAAAAAACTCATTTACTTTGGTTTTGTGATCTCTTCAAACTAATTGAAGATGAATCCAGAGAAGGTAAAAGAAATCAAAGAATGGACATCACCAAGGAGTATGTTTGAAGTAATAAGCTTCCATGGATTATTGAGTTTCTAGAGAAAGTTCATTAGAGATTTGAGTGGAATTTGTGCACCAATGATGGATACCATGAAGAAGAGGCATACTTATTTTAAATGGATAGAAGAATCCAAGAGGAGCTTCAATATATTGAAGTAGAAGATCACAGGATGACAAATTTTGGTCTTGCCAAATTTTGGAAAGACATTTCAAGTGAGATGTGATGCAAGTGGAGCTGCAGTTGTAGCAGTTCTGAGCCAATACAATGGGAATGTTACATATTTCAATGAGAATCTGAATGAGACTAAGAGAAATCACTCCACATATGATAAAGAGTTTTATGCCATAATTCAAGCCTCAGAGAAATGGAGGCACTACCTTGTTCCAAAAGAATTTTTCGTGTATAGCGATAACTAGGCTTTAGAATTCATAACTAGACAAGAAAAATTGAATCAGAGGCATGCAATGTGGATTGAGTTTATGCAGAATTTTACTTTTGTCATAAAACATATTTTTGTAAATGTTAACAAAGTTGTTGATACATTAAGCATGAGATGTTTGATTCTGTAGGAGTTTGAGGTGAAGACCTTAGGGTTTGAACACCTTAAGAAAATGTACTATGATGATACAAACTTCAAGGAAGCATACGAAGGATGTGAAAATCCTGTACTGAGAGACATAAGACAATGGACATAGTATATGGTTCAAGAGGGATTGGTGTTGAAGGGAAATAAACTATGCATATCAAAATGCTCAATGAGGGATAAACTTTTGAAGGAAAATCATAGTGGAGAATTGGCTAGACATTTCGGCCATGATAAAACATTTGCACAGTTGAGAATTTCATATTATTGGCTAGGTATGAGAACAAAAGTGATGATTTTTGTAAATAGATGTAGAATCTGCAAACATGCAAAAGGTAAAAGACAAAAAACTGGATTGTATCAGCTATTTCCAATACCAGAGAGGCTTTGGGGTGAAATAAGCATGGATTTTGTATTGGGACTGTGAAGAACACAAAGAGGATGTGATTCCATATTTGTAGTGGTGGATAGATTCTCAAAAATGGCACATTTTATCCCATGCCAAAAGAATAGTGATGCAACACATGTTGCAAATTTATTTTTCAAAGAGGTTGTTTGACTTCATGGATTACCCAAAAGAATTATCTCAGAAAAAGACACCAAATTCATTGGTCATTTATGGAGAATACTGTGGAAGAAGTTGGGGACAAATTTGTCCTTCAACTCAACTTATCACCCTCAGACAGATGGAAAAAATGATGTGGTGAACACAAGTTTGGGAAAATTATTGAGGATTCTGGTCACTGAGCATCATAGTCAGTGGGATCAAATTCTACCACAAGTCAAATTTCCATACAATGACTCAGCAAGAAGGAGAACTGGAAAGATCCCATTCCAATTCTATATGGAATGTAGCCAATAGGAGTGTCTGAGTTAAGAGACTTGGAACTGAGTGAGTTCAGAAGTGTTGGAGAAAAGTATTTTGCAACATAAGTGCATAATATCCATAGCCATATCAAAGACCATTTACACAACTCTGGCCAAGAGTACAAGCGCAGAGTCGATCAACATCACAGAGAGCTTCAATATGAAATAGGAGATCAGGTTCTAGCACACATCTAGAAAGAAAGGTTCCCTAGGGGAACGTATAACAAGTTGAAGATGAAGAAGATAGGGCCATGTAAGAACTTAAGGAAGTTTGATGCAAATGCCTATGATATTGAGTTTCCATATGATGTGGGCATATCATCCATATTCAACATATGAGACCTACACCTTACAGGGAAGATTAAGGAGGAGAAACAAAAGTTTAGAAAGAGATTCAGTGGGAAAAGAAAATTCATGTAGAAAAAAATCCAAATACGGAGAAGATCTTTGATCAGAGGATTGGCAAGAAGACCAAGAGGAAGACCTATTTTGAATATTTGGTCAAGTGGAAGGGACACGCGATAGAATATGCCAGTTGGGAAAATGAAGTTGATATCCAGGAGCATGGAAAGTTAGTGCAGGAGCTCATGGACACAAGTCCGTGAATTTTTTTCATGGGAGTATGATGCAAGAGCATCGCCAAAAAGCACACGCGGAGGGACAACTTAGCACCATAACACACCTTTTGAATTATTTTGGAATCTTAAACATTGGCATTTCCTGTGACTATTTTTGGAACTGATTGAAAAAATGAAGAAGATCAAATGCTTGGGGGTTGAATGATAATGAGTGATCTGGCAGTTTCACTCCTAGAATTTAATGTAACAGATATTAAGTAGAAGTTAGATTTTTGGGGGGAGAAGACCAGTAGTCAGAGGGAACCCTAGGAGCTCTCTCGGATAAATAGAGGTTTTGTATGCCCAAATGAGGCTGTTGCAAATTAGTAGGAGATTGTTGTGATTTAGTTGTTGTTAAATTCCCATTTACTGTTCTATCATACTTGTATCCATTTACATTTGAATGAATATAACAGATGAAAATTGATCCAAATGCATGGTGTCACTATGGTTTACAATTCCCTATTATTTTGTTTTCATGAATGAATGAGTCGCGTTGTTGAGCATATGAAACTATGAAGTGTTTGAGTAAGTTTCGATTATTTCTCTTCATTGATTTCATGCAAGGTGTGTATACAGTCTACAAGGCATGCATTGACAAAGTTTGCTTTGACTCATAAGATCATAAGAGATAGTGTGAAACATATATTTGTAAGGAGTGAAAAGGGACGACTGCAAGGTGTGCACAATCGTCTGCAGGAACTTAATTCTTGCGTGAGAACCTGTTGCAAGGAGTTTCAGCGTTTTCTTCGACTCATAAGCTCAAAAGATATAGCGAAACTTTCATTTTCAAGGAGTGAAAAGGGACTACTGCAAGGCATGCACAGTCACCTGCAAAAAGCTAAGTTTTGCGTAAGAGTCTCCTGCAAGGAGTGCACAAAACCTTAGCTCGACTAAGTGTCAAAAGAACCCTCTAAGGAGTCGACGGGTCTAAGAGATAAACATCATGAGAGATAGCGACGAGAAATATTCAAATGGAGTGAAGATCCGAAGGTTTCACAAACCATCAACTAAGATCCATCGAGGAGGGAGTGGGATCATTCGAGATCATTGTATCTGGGAAAGGCACACGATTTTAAGTCTCTGTGTACACATAGGAGAGAGTATTCGCCGAAGTCTCGAAGAGGCCAGGGACCATTCATAATCCATAGGGACAGGTGGCGAAAGATCCATAACTCCGGGGAGAAAGAAATTATGAATTTTTGTGGATAAGGAGAATCCAAAATTTCCGAAGAGTTGAAGGCCGAAGTAGATCCAGTTCGTTGGTTTCCAGGAGATACGTGTTGATAGATATGAGACTCTGAGAAAATTCACCACAAAGGATTCCAAGTGAGGAGAGTGAAAAACTCTTAAAGTCCCGAAGGCCGAAACAGATCACAACCGTTTGTTGCGGAGGACATGTGGTGGGAATCCGTCGTCTTTGGGAAAAATTACTCCGGGAGGAACGAGTGTGCAGGAGGTTGAAACTCCCGAAGTCCTGAAGGCCAAATCATATCGAAACTGTACATTGCAGAGGACACGTGGTAGGAATCCATCATCTTCGGGTGAAATCACTCTGGGAGGAACAGGTGCACAGGAGGTTGAAACTCTCGAAGCTCGAAGAGCCGAAGTGGATAGTGGTCATCAGATCTAGAGGGACACGCATCAACAGATTCTATACTTTGGGTGGAAGTACCTCAAGACGAAGAAAGTGCAGAGATTTTGAAACTCTCGAAGCCCAAAGAGTTGGAGTTAACCATAGTTGTTGATCTGCAGGAGACGCGTGTCAATGGATTGTGAACTCTAGGAGAAAGCACTCTAGGAGGAAGCAAGTGTGGGGAAAGTTGAGGCTCCCAAATCATGAATTCCTTAAGTGCATCTTGATAGTCGATTTGAGAATGAAAAATTGCCGCTGAGAAATCATTGCAGGGAGTGGAGGAAAATTTAACAAGCGCGCTAGTTTGCAGCCCACAATTTGCTAGGACCGTTGATCTTTTCGAGACATCGGATCAACGACCACTATTTAAAGGAGGTTGGGTGAGCAGTTTTCTGATTGCGGGGACAAAGATGTATGATAAAGAGTGAGAATGTTGGAAACCCACAATTTCTATGAACTGTCTATGAACGGACAGGTCGGTAACGATCAGATTGTGACTGTGAAAACCATGAGGGTGATAACAGGGCCTATTTTTTGGGTTTGAGACCAGCAAGGTCCCAATGAGATGATCCATCTCAGGAATAATTAACGATCCTTGACTAGGAGGTCGAGCAACCCCAAAGAGAGAAGGGGGGTTTTCCATTAGTATTGGTAACTCTGTGAGCCAACGCAAGGAGTTATTATCTCAACTCCTTTGAGTTAGAGGAGAACGTGATAGGTGGGCACACCAAAATAGTTTACAGACTCAAGAGGAGCCTCAAGGTTTTTGAACACCTTGGAGGATATATTATGTAAAGAATACACAAAGAGAAATAGAGTTGTTGAAAACTATGTAGAGCTCAACCAGGTGGGCATTGAGCAGGTGCAAGTGCGCACAAGTGAAACCTATTTTGAGTTTAGAGAGGAGAGAAATGTCAAGGAAAAGACACCTTAGAGTTATTGAGCACTCTGATAAAAAGATAGGAGAGATACTTCAGAGTTGTTGAACACTCTGAAGGAAAATCTTTTTAAGGTGTGCACTGAGCCAGTGCAAGGAGTGCACAAAACCAACACATTTTGAAGTTTTGGGGAAGCTAAAGGAAACATATTTGTTGAACACTCTGTACGAGAGATCTACAAGGGTGCATTGAGTGGATGCAGGAGATGCATCAATGAACCTAAATGAGTTCAGGTTTCAGGAGAATACATATGCAAGGAGTGAACCAGGCCAACACTTAAACAAATTGTTGAAAGTACAAAGCCATCTAAGGGATCAGCCGAGTGCAAGGAGTGCGTGATAACTCTAGTTCAAGTTCGAGGAGAAAGGCTTCTAGGAGGGCACACCATAAGGTTGAGACTCGAAGGATAATCAAGTACAAGTTTACACGCAGAGCGTAGGGTGGTGCTAGAGTTGAGGTCAAATTCCATTGACAGAATCTTAGGAGGGATAGTGTCTTTGTGCACAAAATATCAAGTTAGCGCAAGGTGTGCATCGGACATGGACTTGTTCCAAGTTCAAAATCTTAGAAGTGAAAGTGAAATTTTTCACATAGAGAGAAATGAGGCACCAAAGCCGAGGTCACATTATATTGGTAGAAGCTCAGAAAGGATAACGTAAGGTGTGTGCCGATGGACTTGTTCCAAGTCCCCAAAGCTCAGGAGGGAGAGCACAAATCAAGACCCAACATTTGAGCTCGCAGGAGAAATCTCAAAGGCCACAACCTTTGACACTTGAAAGTTATCACAAATTTGTAGAAATCCAAAAGCTCGGGAGGAGGAGTGACAACATCCATCATATTAACTGAAAGGAAAATATATGGACCATTGAATTCCACATCTAGATTCTAAAAGGAGTGCATGGAGGAGAGAATAGATACTAGCCACCGAATCTGAGCACGTGGACCAAATATTTTTGGATCCAGGTAAGTTCACGAGCCTTAATCCTTTTTTAAGTGCATAGGAGTGTGGACTCGGAAAGTCCCAAAGTTTCGAAGCTAGTCAGAACTGTCCATTGTCCATAGTGACAAGTGGTGGTAGATTAGAGAGAATCCGGGAGGAAGAGATTCAAAGAAATTGCGTGGAGTAAAAAACACTTTCTGCGAAGTCATGAAGAGTAAAGTCATCCTAACCAATGGCGCTGGGAAGGACACATGGAGGAAATCCATATGTTTCAGAAGAGGATCACATCGGGAAAAGATGAGGGTTGAGGGTGCATAACTGCAGAAGCCTGAGGTAGCGAAATAGATCCTGGTCATTGATCGCCAGGAGACACGTGGAATTAGTTCATGCATCCAGAAGGACAAGGGTAAGTCTGGGTGGAGAAATCTCGAAAATCTAGGAGCCGAAGCAGATCTGGGCCATCCATTCCAAGGGGACAGGTGTCACTAGATTCTGCACTCCAGAATATAAGAACTTCGAAGGAATTGGAGAGAGGAGGCCTGAGGACTCACAAAGGCTGGAGTCCTGAAGTCGTCCCAATCGTCCATTGGAGAAGGATGCGTGGCAGAAGATTTGCTAGTCCTGAGACTTAGCACTCCGAAGGTTTTGTGGAGAGGTGGCTCGAAATTAACTAAAGCATCGAAGCCTGAAGCATTGATCCCAAAGGAGAGAGTGGATCGTTGATCTATGAGGGGACGCATGGAGGACAAAGGTTCACTATGTTGGAAAGCTACTTGAGAGGAACTGGAGACAAGAGGAGTGAAAACGCTCGGAGTTTGGAGCTGTGAAGGGCCCTTTGAATAGGAACCTGGTCATAGTCCGCGGTCACATGCAGTTGCCGCTGGAGAAAAGGGGCTAAAGCCCGAGATTTGAGATTTAAGGCACAAAAAGCTAGAAAAAGTGCTCAAGGCATTCGGGTCAGCACAGACCTATACTAGGTGGATTAAGAAGACCCAAAATTGTCGAGTCTAAACATATTTGGCTCATATCTTGGCACAAGGTCCCTCGAGGGATTATGTGGTATCTCAACGATCCTCATACGTTGTTTTGAGTATGGGGAAGAAATTTGAAGCTTATGGATAAGTTTTTCTGGGTCTAGCAGAGGCTCGGAGAGTTGATATGACTCCAGTTATTGAAAGATCCTAGACCAGGAAGTCGCAAAACCCTGGGAGAGAAGGGGGGTCCTGCATCATCATAAAAACCTGAATCTTGACCGGTCTTCGACCAATCTTCCTTCCACGCTGACTGCTTTTTTTTTTTTCCTAGGAAAGTATTTTTCAAATGACCCACCTCCTTCCCAATCATGTAGTGGAACGTGATTTCCCAGTAGTCCAATGTTTGTGTATGAACCAAACCCCTCCAATCAATTTCTACGAACTCCAGTAATCCCTTTTGAAGATCAAATTCAACTAATTTTTTTCCAATTCTACGATCTTGTCCCTCTAAAATAGTCTGATCCACATGTAGGAATTTACCCAGAGCATCACCCATTGCTTTGAACACTTCCAGGTTCCAAAAATCTAGTGTACATCCTGACATTAAAACCCACAAGTGCCTGAACCGGATAAAATATTTCTCTGGGTTAAAACTGTGTGTCCAACTTTTTAACATGACGTTGTCGCTCCCACAAAGAAAAACCTCATTCCGGATCTTTTTTGTGTCTTCAACATTCCTAAACCAGAAACAGAACTAGCCTCAGACCAACACTAGGGTTTTAGGAGTGTACCCTAGGAACGACTTCCAATTTTTATCTATCCACCTGCCTACATCCACCATCGAGCAAGCCTAATAGCTAAAGCGACCAACCAATGATAAAATAGATAAGGAAGAAACTTCCTTCAACCCCACATCGCAACCCATGACCATTTTAGAGTTATTCTTCCTCAAATTCCATGATTTTTTCTCCAAAATCCTCTGTTCGACCTAACTCGACTCTTTATCGCTACCTTCTGAAACGCTACATCCTGTGAGGTGCTTGTTAAACTCTACAGGTTTTGACGGAGCACTAGTTTTACCCTCAATACCCAATCCCCTTCTGTGACATAACAATGCAGGTGTTTTTCCTTCCTATCTAACCAGTGAAAGATGGGCAGAAAGAGTTGCGGGGGGGACAATTTCTTACAACTTGGTCAGATCTGTCCCTTCGATTCAAGTTTGAAAAGGTCGTAAGTGCGATGTACCTTTTCTCATTTTGGTTTCCTTCTGATCTTCCACCTAGAGAAATGAGTGTCTCGAACTCGATGCATGAATTAAGTGCATTAAAATAGGGCTCCTTTCTGTACTTGGTCTCCTTGGTTATTAATAGATCCTCCATGTACTCTTTGTCAGTCTTAAATAGTCCTTCCTGGCTCTACATGTCATCCTCGAGTGGAGTT
>ML811002.1:105674-115997 GCA_009831015.1 Picea engelmannii
TGGAAATAAATCCCACTAATTAAAGGCAAAGGTTTAGCCAAGCTATTGGTTGAATATAATTATAAAACTTTGGGGGTTAACTTCATCAACACTTGCTTAGAAATTTAGCAGGCTAAAGTTCCTGATAAAATCCCTCAAGACGACCCTCCATTGGCAGAATAAAGACATTATATATTTTTTGCAAGAGTTGCAACCTCTAAATGGAATGAGGAAGAGCAAGGAAAGATATTTAAATCTCAAATCAATCAGATATTTCCTTATTTACCATGTCTTGTACTAGAAAGACCCTTTATGTGTGATTCTGAGATGTTTAGACCCACAGGAGGCCCAAAAGATTATGTTTTATTTTCATGACAACTTGTGTGGGGGACATCATTTCTGGAGAACCACGGACTATAAAATTCTCAGGGCTAGGTAATTTTGGCCAACTCTATTCACTGATGTCTGTGCAAAAGTTAGAGCTTGCATCAAATGTTAGAAATTCTCTAAAAACTAGTAGCTCAAGTCTCTTCCATTGATTCCTGTGGTAGCTTTAGTACCCTTTCAGCAGTGGGGCCTAGACTTCATTGGGGAAATTATTCCTGCTTCAAGTGGTAAACAAAGGTGGATATTAACTGCAACATATTGTTTCAACAAGTGGATAGAATCTATTCTCACAAGGAGTTCTTCTCATAAAGTGATCATTGGTTTTCTTGAAGATATTATGGCAAGGTTTGGTTGTCCGAATATAATCATCACTAATAACGTTGTATCCTTCAAGGCTGAATCATTGATCAAGTTTTGTGAGAAGTTCAGAATTTCATTAATCCACTGTACCCCCTACTACCCTGCAGGCAATGGATTAGTAGAGTCCTCTAACAAAGTCTTGATAAATATCATCAAAATACTACTAGAGGACAACAAGATCATGTGATTCAAAGCTCAAATCTACCTTGTGGGTCGATCGAGTTAAAACAAAAAGGTCCCTAGGTATCTCTCATTTCGAACTTGTATATGGGACTGAAGTAATTTTTCCTTCCCAGCTAGCCTTGCATGTGGTAGAATTCTTTCAGGACTACCAAGGAGAACCTGATGATATGATCAGAAGAATTTATCAACTGGTGGAAGCCCAACAGACTAGAGAGCAGGCGATGGACAGAGTGCATGACCCTCAACAGAAGATCAAGTAGGATTTCGACAGGAAGAGTAGAAAATAAGAGTTTCAACTGGGAGATATAGTACTTAAGTGGGTTTCTCCCAGATAGGATAAAGGCAATGTAATGTCCCCACTTTGGGACATCATCACAGTGTAGAGGTTTATGATGACCTGAGTAGCCAGATGGATGTTATAGTGATTAGAGGGGTTATTGAGAGGCATTGTGGGGTCCACATTTCATTGCTCATACTATTTCATCATTATGAGCCATTCCACACAGATTGGCTTTGGTTCCGAGGCATTTTGATAATTTCGATGGTTCTGAGTATCTTTTGCTATAAGTCAATTAAATTCACCAAACAGGTATTTTTGGGCACATTACTTGGAAGGACCTCTTAGTGTAATAGCTCATTGGAATAGAGAGAAGAAACACTATAGGATGGGATGTTGAGAAGTGAATTTCAGTGGCGAGTGAAGCCATAAGGAGAGATAAGGTGATTTTCATAGGTAAAAAGGTTAATTAATTAATTAAATATTAATAAAATGAAAGTCAATTTGGAGGAAAAAGGTGAGACAAAAAGTATAAAGGAAAGGAAAGGGTCTCCACTCATTCATATTTGTGTACGATAATCCTTTGATATCTTTCTTTTAGCTAGTGAGCCTAGCATTGGGGATTTTGAGGGTTTTGACTTAACAAACCCTAGAGGACGATTATGTGGTGAAAGATTCCACCTAGATTGTCCCAAGCTTGGTCTCGGAGATGCAATACTCTCCCAAACCATTCTATCTTAGTTCTACATTAGTACAGGAGGGTTTTACACCATCCACGGGTACATAAAGAGGAGGACACACCATTGGGGGTTTCCAGGAAGGGGGTCGCACCATTCATAGAGAGAGATTCATTGCAGGTGATTGGCAGGGATTTTGGAGATTCTATCAACTGGGTTTTCATTGTAGGGCCTTGGAAATCATATCTAGTCCATTTAGGAGGAGTTCAGGTTCCATTTGATTTATTAGATGCATGGGACGAATTGGAGAATAGGGGAAAAATTTAGAAAGTGGTTTCAGTCATTTTATAGCTCAGATCTTCATCATTTCGCTTGGAACTTCACCAGGGAGGTAACCAAGCCCCGATCTATCATTCTAGAAGTTTTGTGGAGCATTTTGAGGCATATAGGAGTAAGGCCAATTTATCAAGGGTTTCAGGCATCTAGGGGGGTGCACCATATCTTCGAGGAGGTTCAGATCCATAGGGTTTGAGAGGGCTCTTGGAGATTCAAGAACCTAGGTTGTTCTTGCCATCACCCAATATATTGTTTGGCATCTTTCTTGAGGTGATTGGACACTTTTTGTAGTAGGGTCGAATCATTGAGAAGCTTCAACATTCCAGCAGGGCATGACATCTTCCAATGGGGGTTTGGCACTTCATACGGCCCAGATCTATCTTGGTATTGGTATTCATATCTTATACATCCTTTGGAGGATTATTTTATATTATTGGGATCTTTTTGTAGCATCTCTATTGTCTATCTTCTTAGTCGTCTGTTGAGCATTCCAGATTGGCATCTTTAGTGTAGCAGGTTACTCTATTTTATGAATAAAGGAAGATTTGAGATTTGTTGGCTTATCTATCATATTGCATATGGTGGAGGTATGTTCCATGATTATATATTCTTGTTTATTGATGCAAACACTCACATAAACACATCAAACCATAAGGCTGAAATCAAGAGGCCATTCTGCAAGTAACACATGTAAACAAGTAGATCATCCAAGTGTTTGACGAAATACCAGAACCAAAAAAATATTTAAAAGACACCAAAACCATGATGATCCTGGCATAATGGCTTGGGATGATTACAGTGGTATCAAAGCTTAAATTCTTGCAAGCCCATGGGAATTAGCACATGCATGTAGAGTCATAGAGGGGTCTTCCATAAGATGAGATGGATATTATGTATTTTACTAGAGAGACTATGCGTAGTAGATGGGAATACTACTACGACCTTAGTGAAGAAACTAGGGCCCTAATAACCTTCCAAAAGTATTTATCCTTGAAATATTGTAGGTGGATCACAGATGAGATTACATTATAGGTCAAACAAGAAGAGGAATACATGGCCACAACAACTAGATGGAGGGAAGCACAGAGAAACCCCACACCCATTAGGAGCACACAACTTTGCTACAGCTGCAAGGTGCCTTTGGAACCAGATCATAGGTGTAGGGGTAAGGGTAAGAAGCACATCATTGAGGTGAAAAATGATAGTGATGATGAGGTGTTTGAGGATGGAGAGATAGATACCCTTTTAGATAAATCTAATGATGATAGTGACTCTTGCACAGAGGCTAGTGATAGTGACTCTTGCACATAGGCTGATGATTCTAGCAGGCTTGAGGAGGATAGTGACCCTTGTATAGTAGATAGACAGTCAGGTGGACGGGATGATAGCACCACTACTTTAGCAGACATATCACATGGTTTTGATGAACTTACACCCCAACAGAGTGGTGGCACTAGTTTGGACTCACACGTGTTAGCACCTATAGATGACCAACCTCCTATTGTGGTCATGACACATCGGTCATATTTTCAGACATCCATAATAGCCACATCACAATAGGATATCAGTGGCATTTTAGATATGATGGAGGAGCCTTGTGTGAGGGATGCACACCATAGACGCATTGATACACATATCCGAGAGGAGATACAGGACATACAGACATTTGAACTTACACACACAGATCATCATGGGGAGATTGAGTCACATCTTTTGGAGACTCCATTAGTTGAGCAGATTGTGGATACTGACAAGTTTATGGAGCACATACTTCCATAATTAACCTGCATACATGAGGATGCACTCTTTAGCAATCAGGATGACCATAGCACGTGTCTGGATACATCTATTTGGGATCTAGGCACAGATGATAGTAACAGGTTGAGTGCACAGGAGGATACAACTACTCACAATGGATACAACATGATTCAGAGGGAGCTAGCGGTTGATAATGATGTACAGTTACGTATGGACAGAACTAGTGGCACAGTAGACAACAGGTAGTTCAACACTTTATCTTCTGCAGAGAGTGTTGTTGAGGATTTTAATGATGGCACTAGCCGTGAGAGACATGAGGCAGTATTTTAGCGTGAATGTGATTAGGAGTCACACCACTTGACAAGACAAGTCATAGTTAGTGAGGATATGATCATGGAATCCACCAGGTGCATTGATGACATGCATGCATTGATGGATGATTTTTTTTGGAGGGAATCCACGACACATGATAGTTCAGATGAGGAATTGTCCATAGATGACTTTCATACTCTCTTAGAGAGAATGTTTGTGATGAGGTCCGACTTCCAACAACTATTGATAGATAAGGACTACCTACTAGGGATTGGAGATATGTATCAGTGAGACTTGAGGGAGAAGGAGTTGGAGATGGAACGACTCACTCAATAGTTGGAGAGAACTCGAGGATTCTTGAGAGGCACACAGACAACCCTTCAAGAATCAGAGTCCAGATTAGAGGAGATCCTTGAGGGGATTTTTCAGAGGTCCACTTCACCTATATTGGTGGACACTCATATGTATAAGTCAGTCACATTGATAGAGGATATTGGTGATATAGCAAAGGAGCACCAGTTGATGGAGGAAAATTCCATTTGTGTTCCGAGAATGGTTGACCTCCATGTAGAGGTTGATCCAGCAGTACGCCCAGGCTCTATGATGCAACATGAGTCTATGGGAGACAACATGAGTATGCTATACCATACAGTGACTAGTGATATCTCACAGGTACTTGACAAGATGTATGGTGGGAGTCAGAGGGGTTTATTTCCTTGCAGGGAGGAGACACCCTTAGGGGAGCATGCAGAGGCCACTCCTTTGCAACAACATATGGTTATGAGATATCACCTTTACTATTTCAGCAATTGCATGGGTGATGATAGATGGATATTGGTTTACCAGAAGATGGAGGAGTTATGTCGGGGTGTACCTGATGATAGGGGATTAGTGATGACTAGAGGAGAGAATTTATCATGGGTACTGGTAGACGTTCTTTTGGTCAAGTCCTTGGGGTTTTCCAAGGCAAGCAATATTTTTCAGTCCTACGGTCTGCTACATATTTTGCTGTTATCCTTTCCCAACACTTTTACCATGGACAACAACATGAGGAGAGATAAATAGTGGTTTAGGACATGGGGAGTGGCTAGGTCGAGGCCACCTAACATGAGTGTTCTTATGGCATCCATACGGATAGAGGTGATTTGTTAGAGGCCACCAGTTGGGACTTGGCATGTGATGGTGAGAATCAGAGGCCAGATGATAGAAGATCTACACAGAGGACTTCTAACAGGGATTAGTCTAACACATGATAAGTTAGAGGAGATTGGAAGTGATAAACTTCCAAGTTTGCCATGGGATCTAGGATTTCATTGTGTTATTATGTTGCTTCACCCTATGATGACCTGGGTTGTGCCAGAGATCCACATACTTCACTTTGGGTTGGTTTGGAGTGAGCCTGCAGGGACTTGTCCTATGGAGCGAGGCAATTTCTCCCTCTTGATCATCAGGATCGAGCATGCAGATGCTTGGGCAGGTACTAATTCCACAAAGATAAATTTACACATACATTTTTTGGATAACAGGTCCAATGGTTACAGGTATTTCAGCTTAAGGACCTAGGAGAGGAGGATTCAAGATGTATGCAGGGGGCAGATAGTCATGGTCAGAGTAGTGCAGGTCCAAAAGGGTGATCTTCGATAGATATTAGCATGGGACCCAGAGGTTTAAGTATGGATCATTTCACTCACTGACAGGGGAGAGTGGACCATTGCAAGGGAAATTTACTTTAACTTTCCATTTAGCTTCAGTGTTGAGAGGAGCACATCTCTTGCGGGTGTCTCATGGAGGTCTTGCAACACCTCATTCGGGTATCAACCTGAGCGGTCGATGGAGGCCATATGGATATTGGTAGAGACTTGGAGGATGGATTTATTCAAATATGAGGCCATGTTTCATATGCAAGAGACTCCTAGAGTTGGTGTATTTCAGGGTTATGCTTCCTAGGGGCTAGCAATTGATGACTTGATATCGGACCGACGGGGAACAACACATGAGTGTTCATATTTGGATGGGTTCTACTGTGTATCCCATAGGTGGACATGGAATCCTGGTATTTTATTTGAGGGGATTTGGTTATTGCTTGAGGACAAGCAATTTTCTAGTAGGGAGGACTATAATGTCCCCACTTTGGGACATCATCACAGTGCAAAGGTTTATGATGACCAGAGTAGCTAAATGGATGTTATAGCGAGTACATGGGTTATTGAGAGGCATTGTGGGGTCCAACTTTCATTGCTCATCCTATTTCATCATTATGAACCATTCCACATAGATTGGCTTTGGTTCCGAGGCATTCCAATGATTTCCATGGTTTTGAGTATTTTTTGCTATAAGTCAATTAAATTCATTGAAGAGGTCATTTTAGGCACATTACTTGGAGGGACCTCTTAGTGTAATAACTCATTGGAATTGAGAGAAGAAACACTATAGGATGGGATGCTGAGAAGTGACTTTCAGTGGCCAGGGAATCCATAAGGAGAGATAAGGCAATTTTCAGAGGTAAAAAGGTTAATTAATTAATTAAAGTGATTTAATTAATTAATTAAATATTAATAAAATGAAAGTCAAATTGGAGGAATAAGGTGAGCCAAAAAGTATAAAGGAAAGGAAAGGGCCTCTACTCATTCATATTCATGTATGATCATCTTTTCATATATGGCTATTAGCTAGTGAGCCCAACATTGGATGTTTTGAGGGTTTTGACTTAACAAACCCTAGAGGACGATTCGATGGTGAAATATTCCACCTAGATTTTCCCAAGCTTGGTCTCACAAATGCAATACTCTGCCACACCATTCTAGCTCAATTATACATCAATACAAGAGGGTTTTAAACTAGCCATAGGTACAGGAAGAGAAGGCGAGTGCACCATTGAGGGTTTCCAGCAAGTGGGGCGCACCATTCTTGGAGAGAGATTCATTGCAGGTGATTGGCAGAAATTTTAGAGATTCTATCACCTGGGTTTTCATTGCAGGGCCTTGGACATAAGATCTAGTCCATTCAGGAGGAGTTTTGGGTGCCATTAAATTTATTATCTGCATGGGACGAATTCAAGGAGAGGGGCAAACTTTAGAAACTGGTTTCAGTCATTTTCTATCTCAGATATTTATCATTTCACTTGGGACTTCACCAAGGAGGTAACCAAGCCCCGATCTATCATTCTACTGGTTTTGTGGAGAATTTGGAGGCATCTAGGAGTGAGGCTGATTTATCTAGGGCTTCAGGCATCCAGGGGGGTGCACCATATCTTGGAGGAGGTTCAGATCCAGAGGGTTTGAGAGAGCTCTTGGACATTTGGGCACCTGGGTTGTTCTTTCCATCACCTGATCAATTGTTTGGCATCTTTCTCAAGGTGATTGGACACTTTTGGCAGGAGTGCCGAATTATTGAGGAGCTTCAACATTCTGGCAGGGTGTGACATCTTCCAGTGGGGGTTTGGCACTTCATACAACCCAGATCTATATTGGTATTGGTCTTCATATCTTATCTAGCCTTTGGAGGCTTATTTTGTATTATTGGGAGCTTTTTGTAGCAACTCTATTGTCTATCTTCTTAGCCATCTGTTGAGCATTCCAGATTGGCATCTTCAGTGTAGCAGGTTCCTCTATTTTATGAATAAAAGAAAATTTGAGATGGTTTGTCTTATCTATCATATTGCATATTCTTGAGGTATGTTCCATGATTATATATTCTTGTTTGTTGCTGAAAACACTCACATAAACACATCAGTAAACCCTAAGGCCGAAATCAAGAGGGAATTCTGCAAGTAATACATGTAAACAAGTAGATAATCCAAGTGTTTGACGAAATACCACAACCAAAAAAATATTTAAACGACACCAAAATCATGATGATCTTGGCATAATAGCTTGGGATCATTACAGGAAAACATGGAAAATTTGAGGCCCTTTGGATCGGTCCCTTCAAGATTTATGAAGCATTTCCAAACAACACTTACAAGTTGTAGAATTTGGAGGATGATGAAGTTTTTGGTGGCCCTATAAATGGGAATTTTCTGAAGAAGTTATTTATTTGAGCCATAAGTGGCTTCCATGTCTTTGTAAATATTGTTTTTATTTTTCGTTTTCATTTTTATGGGTGACTCCACAACCCAACAGAAGGCAACTGGAGCTACAAAGGATATCTTAGAGCCTCGCAGGAAGGATTATAGCCCCCATGGAGCCTAGTGTTATCACATGTTTCTGCAGGGGGATGTTTTTCCCTTGGTTTTGGCTTCTAGGTGACAAAAGGTGAAGAAAGAGGCTAAAAACCCACTAAATGGTGCTTATCTTAAGTTCGTGGGGGTTAATGTGACATTTTTCCTCATTGAACAAAGAGGCACATATATTTGGATGACTGAGATCTAAGAACTCCATATCGATGGTTGTCGATCATATCAGGGCCCCAACATGCATTGTCGATAAAATTTGTAGGGAGGGTAGGGGATGAAACCATAGTTTTGTGAAGCTACTATGTGTCAGTCAAAGACACACATTGGTCCCAAAAGCAGGGAAGAATCAAAACTCTTTTTGTGGCCCCTATATGCGCATGTGCATCTAGCACCCTATCCCAAGTCAACAAGTGGCCACTCCCCTATCACTTTTTCTCCCTCACACATGTCCTCCACTCACCATCCCATCAACACCTGTCCCTGCATAACCTTCTGCCACCTCTTCCAAACATTTGTTCACTATCTCAGTTTGTCCATGAGATTGAGGATGATAGGATGAGCTATGAGCCAATTGAGTACCGAAACAAGAAAATAATTATGTCCAAAAATATCCAGTGAAGATGGGATCTCTGTCACTTACAATAATCTTTGGGCTGCCATGTAGCTTTTGAATTGTCTCCATGAATGCGGTGGCAACTGTGCTAGCTTTGAAGAGATGAAAAAGTGCACAAAAGTGTGCATACTGGGTCAGTTTATCAACAATCACCATGATGACACTCTTCGCTTCAGAGTTTGGTAACCCTGTGATGAAATCCATGGAAACATCCTCCCAACGCTGACTTGGGATGGATAATGGTTGTAAAAGACCTGGGGTCTTAATTGTTTCCACCTTATTTTGTTAGCAGACCACACATTCTGCCACAAACCTTTGAACATTAGTTTTAAGGTCATCCCAAAAAAAATCCTTCTTGACTCTATGGTAGGTTTTCAAAAATCCCAAGTGCCCTCCTACTGGAGAGGTTTGCAATTCCAATAGTACCTTTTGTTTGATTTGGGAGTTCTTACATAAATATAAGCGATCTTTGTACCATAGTGAATCATTTTTCCATGTATATGTATCTGATGCACTGGAATCCTGCTGCAACCTTTGAATGAGAGTCCACACTTTTTCATCATTCTTCCATTCATCCCTTGCTTCTATTATCCAATTGGGTTGGATGATCAAGATAGCACAAAGAAAGGACTCAAAATATTCATCCTTTCTTGAGAGTGCATCTGCCACAACATATTGCTTCCCCTTTTTATAGACGATTTCAAAATCATAACCCAATATCTTGGTTACCCATTTTTGTTGTTCTTCTAAAGATAGTCTTTGTTCCAAGAAGTATTTAAGACTATCATGCTCTGTTTTGACCTTGAAGTTCCTACCTATTAGGTAAGGACGCCATTTCTTCAATGCATGTAGTATTTCCATCATTTCCTTCTCATAAATGGGTTTTTGTAAGTCCCTTCCCTTTAGTGGTCGACTTTAAAAGCTAGGGGCCTTCCTTCTTGCATTAGGACATCACCAATTCCATTTCCCGAGGCATCACATTCCACAATAAAGGTTTTTGTGAAGTCTGGAGTGGTCAAGATAGGATCTTTACATATCACCTCTTTAAGTTGTTCAAAAGCTTTAGTTGCCTCTAGAGACCGTGAAAATGCATCCTTCTTAGTTAGTGTCGTTAAAGGTGTTGTTATTCTTCCATAGTTCTGAACAAACTTGCGGTACTAACCTGTCAAACCCAAAAATCCTCTAAGATTCTTCAATGTTTTGGGAATCGGCCAGTCCATCATGGCCTTAATCTTGTTAGGGTCTACCTTGACACCTTCATGAGATA